>JAODTR010080913.1:0-14783 GCA_025399935.1 Amblyopsis rosae | reverse complement strand
TATTTATATATATATATATATATATATATATATATATATATAAAGAATATATAAAGAATAGATACTAGTATCTATTGTAATAGATACTAGTATCTATTGGAGTAAATACTAATAAGTCTTTAAGAATACATGTAAAAACGGCTTTCCATATAGAGCCTGCAGATGTTACGCACACATGTCCACTCCACACACAGAAGGCTAAGCTGCGCTGGGTTGTCATGTCGCAGCAGTTACCGTAGTTTAAATGTTGTTCTCATGTACAGTATAGTCTCTGAGGTGTGTCAGCATGTCCAAGTCCCAATAAATGAAAGCTGTCAGAATGTCCGGTTTACTGTATGCTGTGTTGAGCAGCTGTCTCTGTGTGCCCACAGTGTGCTGTCGTCTGGCCTTGCAGTGCTCAGTAAATAGTTCTGTAGTGGTTCCAAAGTGTTTTGCCTACTTGCATCTTCCCAATGTCTTTAAATTAAGTGTTCTCTATGGTTCCAAATTGTTGGTGATATAAAAGTGTCTATATTTTAAACATGAATATATCAGTAAATAATTATTTTCTATGTAAAGATATAGTGGATCAATTAAGACGTGAGCAGACACTGTGTTGTAATCCGAGTTCCTCTGTTATATGTTTACACAGAACATGGCGGGCGGTTGGTGGTTGTGTGTGTGGCGCATTTGTTTTGCTTTGGAGATGATGGTGTGTCGTGTGTATAGAACTATATAATAACATGTGACATGACTGTGTAGTGCTCATTATGCTCACATGGACATCATGGTAGATGTATGGTGACTGCAAATATATTTACCTGGAATCATCAGCAGGTTTCACAGGTTTTTCAGCTTTCACAGCTTTCACAGCTTTCTCTGGTGTCTCAGGTTTTGCAGCAGTTGTATTTTCCTAAATGACAAAATGTTTTAGCCAACGTTTAAACTCTTTAACGTTACATTTTCAAACTTGGTTTGCCTGTAGACATTGAACAAATACTGTACACAACCTGTTCGTTGTTATACAGTGAAATTAGTGATATAGCAGGCATTCTGTGTATTCTCATGAGACCCCCCCCCCCTTCCCCCTCAAATGTTTGATCCTAGAAACTCCCCTGCTGTGTCTGTGCACCTTTTATGGGCACTGTTCTTTATGTTTTATGGTGCTTATGGGTGATCGGCCAATCAGTTGGAACTAAAGCTGGTTATACGCTCTGTTATTTACAGAGATGGGGCACACATAACAACTTCATGGACATGATCTACGGTAGCTCTGATTTAGCGCCACCTGATATTATAACGTTCTCATTGCCATGAAGCATGTACGACTATGGAGTTACACCGTGTTCTAACTGGACGCCAGCGTCGTGATGCTGCGCTGCACGATGCGTTTTGAGCGGACTTTTGTCAGACGCCCTGTTTCTCTTTTCTTCCTGTCGCTCGCGTCTTATATATTATTATATATTATTATTATATTTAATGGTTGAAACGGACGACTGTTCATTCATTTATCTTAATAAGGCAGCTGGCTGAAGAAAGATCGTTTTCTATTAGCATGCTCAACAGAGCTGGCAAGCTAGTTGGATTGGTGGTTGTATACTACGTGTGGCCTACAACGAGACACCTGTACCTGCCCCCGTCATAGTAGGCAATCGGTAGCCTATGTGGTTTGTTTACATGTTGTAACGGAAGGATTCAGTTTGGACAGAGAGCGTCCGATGCAAAGCGATAGTCGGACACTCTCTTGCTGTCGCATCCATTTAGGACACAGTGTTACCTTCACCGTTGGCATTTGGCATAACATAGGTCTTACTTTTTTTGTAAACAATGCGTCTTGTAAACCGGATGCTGGCTAACTTGTTAAACTATTTCTCGCCCAGCACGTTGATTTGGCTTGCACAATAGTTGGACGGCTGCGCACAAGCGTGCTAAGCGTGCTGTCGCCCACTTCCTCGGCAGCAACAACTACATCATGCACTACATACAGTAGGTGTGGTGTCCGTTGACCACTCTTTGCTTTCCTTCAGGATTATCCTAAATTTACAGATGTTGCTTCTAGCTCAGCAGAGGCAATTTTTCAGCAAAGCTCCCACGAATGTGTTTGCTTGTGTTTCACGTGTTGTTGTTGGTGGCCGTTCCTTGTAGGCTACATGTCAGTGTACGGCTGGAGGAGGGACGAATGGGTGGATGGACGAGACTGCCAGGCGAGTAGAGGGGCAAACCTGGCTGACGTGCATCGAAGTCGAAAACAACGAACTGGCAATTGGTGCCGGGGTAGAAAGCCTCTTATACCTCTGCCCGGGAAGAGACAAACGGCACATGCGGCAGATTTGGTGGTTGGAGACGTGGCAATGGAGCTGTCAGGTGCTAAACCCGCCGCCTGGCGCTGTCCAGTGCTGAACTGGCCACGGACCGTGACACTACGTACCATAGACATAGTCGTCTTGAATTTGAGAGCTAAGACCTAACCTGATTAGTTAGAAGTACTGTCAAACAAGGAGGACGGCATGCAAATAAAAAAAAATAAAAAAACTGGGTCAGATGCGCATATAAATCGCATGCTTTTCGATGTGCTAATCTCATTGGTTCAATTTGCAATTTCGGTTTAATAAACGATTAATCGTTCAGCCCTACCGTGGCCCTAGGATTTTTTAGCTGCCTGCCCTTTTATACACACACACACACGGAGGCCTGTTCTTATTGTTCATTGTATACATCTTGGGATGAGCATACATCCTGCGTGAGCATGCATTCCAAGATCATTGCTGAGTTGTTCATATTGCGAGAGAGACAATACTGTGCATTTCCATACAGTTGCATGTAGTGATTACTACAAACTACTCTATTGTATTTAATACTCTAGCTATTACCACTAAAGAACCACATGAAGAAACTAGTTATCCACTTCTCCATACAAAAATATAAACTATATTTAAAACAATTGTACCTAGGGTGATCTACTGTACCTCTACACCCCCAAAGAAGAACATCCCCCATAATCGATATTGGCTGTACATGTAGGTATGTCATGACATTGCTTACAGATTTTACAGCTGTGTTTCATAGGTGTCATTTCAACAGAGGTCTAACTCAAATAGCTATTCTACTTTTAGGTAGGATTGCCTGATAATTTTCCTTGCAAAAGGCATGTGTCGAGCAAATAAACCCCTGCATGTCAAAATTAAATGTGTTTTGTATATGGTAAGGTGCATGATTATGGCAAAAAGAGTCAGGTCGCAGGGGCAGCAGCTCCAGCAAGGGACCCTAAACTTCCCTTTCCCGAGCCACATTAACAAGCTCTGACTGGGGGATCCCAAGACATTCCCAGGCCAGTGTGGAGATATATTCTCTCCACCTAGTCCTGGGTCTTCCCCGAGGCCTCCTCCCAGCTGAACGGGCCTGGAACACCTCCCAAAGGAGGCACCAAGGGGGCATCCTAATTGGCTCCTTTTCGATGCAAAGGAGCAGCGGCTCTACTCCGAGTTCCTCACGGATAGCCGAACTTCTCACTCTATCCCTAAGGGAGACGCCAGCCACCCTCCTGAGAAAACCCATTTTGACCGCTTGTACCCATGATCTTTCTCTTTCGGTCATGACCCATCCTTCATGACCATAGGTGAGGGACGAAAAATTGCCCTGTAGATTGAGAGCTTTGCCTTCAAGCTCAGTTCTCTTTTCATCACAGCGGTGCGGTAGAGTGATTGAAAAACCACTCCCGCTGTTTCGATTCTCCGGCCAATCTCCTGCTTCAATGTCCCATCATTCGCGAACAAGACTTATGAGCATCCTTATATTTGAACATTTTGTCTCGTTATAAACAATCAATGACTAGCACAGAAGTCTAACAACAAACACCCACTCGGGTTTAGATCAGGGAAGCCGTTCCTCCCAACCACTCCTTTCCAGGTATCTTCATCATTGTCCCCGATTTCCCCCCACCACCCGTAGGCACAGGGAGGCGACCCTCTCGTCTACCGGGGAACGTTCCCAGAGCCAGTTTCTGCCACCTGGGGCTGGTCTGTCGAGGCCCCTGACTTTCACCGCCACCCATGTGACAGCACACCTGACCCCCACAGTTCCTCTCACGAGTGGTGGGCCACTTCTGTTTACCTCTTTTCTTCTTTTTTTCCTAACCCAAATCCATCAGATCAACTTCCTTATGACGAAAGCGATCACAACAAACAAAATCACATGAACTGCTCCAGCTCCAGCTCTACCTGTAGTGGAGCTGTATGCGCCGTGTAAAGCAACAGCATAACCAGCTAGAGCTGAAGCCACGCTAAAACAATTAATATAGTTTTCTAGCGTTATGAGCTTACGTTTTATTTTTTACTTTTAATTACACTGGGCTTTGTTAACAATGTTAACACTGATCTAAAAATAGATTGTATTTTTGCTCTCTGAACAACGATAGGCCTATGCCTAGTTAAACTCAAAAGGTTGACAATGCATGTAACATTATCCAGGTCATTACATGATCATGAACTGAATTATCAGATGAAAGAAACTCACGAAATGAATATGAGGATTGTACAGGTTGGATTAAATTCGAATGCAGACATTAAACAAGATTAATACTGTAAAGTAACATATTGATGTACATTTCAGCTTTGGTGCGCCTAGGCCTAAATGTTCATGTTAGTTAATAGTGTTATTAAATTTAAACCAGCTGGTAAACATATGAGTTGTTAATTTACTCACCTTTGTAAACTGTTCTTATATATTCTATGCTGTAAACATAACAGTATGTAATTATAATACTTAAATGCATTAACACATATCCACATTTAAAAAGGATATTCTTATTTATCTTATTTTTTGTAAATGAAGGGAAAAAGAACCCTTCCTCAATCCTGTCAGTGTCACCTTGACCTTGTCATCTTGAAATATGTTGTATTTCTTCTCACAAAAATATTGGAATCGGAACCGGGAATCGATAAGCAGAATCGGAATCGGAATCAGAACCGGAATCGATTAAATTCAAACGTTACCCAACCCTAGGTGGGCCCATAGGATGGAGAGGGAGGGGCCACGTTGCTTTCTCGGGCTGTGCCAGACTGCGCTCTGTGGCAAACCCAGCCACCAGGCACTCGCCGGCGAGCCCTCCCTCTGGGCCTGGCTCCAGACGGGGGCCCCGGGCTTCCTCCGGGCGGGGTAACTTCTTCTCTTTTTAATTTTATCATGGGGGTCTTCTGAACCATTCGTAGTCTGGCCCCTCCCATGAGACCACTTTGTCAGGCCGGACGGAGATGAGGACCCAAACGCACAACACACAAGCTCTGAATTCGGAGGTTTAATAAAGCTCACAGACAGGAACACGCAACACCGAGAGCTGACAGCAAATAATAACCCAACAAAGACAACAGAACATACTAGGATTTAAATACAGCGTGACAAGACAGACCATTGGGCACAGACAACGAGTGGCAGGTGAAATCAAATAACAATCAACCAGGGCAGGAACACATGGGATACACGGGGGAAGAGAACACAAACAAGGGAACACAGGGGAGACACAAGGAGGTGGACAGCAGAACGTGACACACTTTGCCTTGGGCTCCAGACAACACAGCCCTCAGGTTCATAGGGGCACCCAAACCTCTCCACCACGGTAGAGTGATGGTTCCCGGAGAGATTATTTAATCCAAATTATTTTAATAAACATTGAGATTCCAACTATTCATTGATTTTAGGGACATCATATTTTCATTGCATTTACAAATTTAAATAAATAGACCATTGCTTTTACTTCCATGTGTTTCATACACTGCACTATAGTCGTGAGACCATTCTGCTTCATGCTTCAGTTTGCGGCAAACCATATCTTCCGTTTCCAGTTGGCACCATACGGTATAATCCGAGACAAAACTAAATATTTTATAATTAAAAAGCTCACAAAGAAGCAGCAATCTCGGTCACACACGTCTCAGTCAAAGAGCCCACATAAACTTCCCATCCCTCGAACAAACATACATAATAACCCAAATAAAGATGAAATACATACTACACAAAATCACAGTATTTCACTATTTAAATGCCTTTATATTAATTTCCCATATTATTTTGTTAATTGACTTAACACAATTTGAATTTAGATTTTTGTAACATCTCTACATTTAATAGCATTGGGTTTTATACTTAAGTAAAACATTTATTTGGTACTTCAACCATTCTGTTATTTATCAGTATTGTGTCTGGAAAGTATTTAAATTTTTTTACATGATTAAAGAATGTGTGTACCTCTACCTGTGTAACAGGCTATTCTAATCCAAAGAACATTGGACTCTAGCCTCAGCATCTTCCATCCAATATCACTATGTCACATAAGAAACTCATGCTGAACGCCTGATACATACACGTCAGTACCTCACACTAGGTACCATTGTTTTATATATAGTTTATATATTTGCATGGGGAGGTGGATGAAACTGTGCATTAATAACAAGTTTCTTCATGGAGTTCTGTAGAGGTAATAGCTAGAGTATTAAATACACTAGAATAGTTTGTAGTAATCACTACATGCAACTAAACTGTATGTATGTATGGAAATACAGTAGGTGTTCTCTGACTAAAACACAGCATTGTTGCTCTCTCAATATGAACAACTCAGCAATTATCTTGGAATGCATGCTCACGCAGGATGTATGCTCATACCAGGATGTATAAAACAATGAACAACACAGCACGGGCTTCCGCGTGTGTATGCGTGTGTGTGTGTGTGTGTGTGTGTGTGTGTGTGTGTGTGGAGGTGTGTGCGTGTGTGTGTGTGTGTGTGTGTGTGTGTGTGTGTTTGTGTGTGTGTGTAAAATAAAAAAGGGCAGGCAGAGCTAAAAAATCCTAGGGCCACGGGTGAGGAGAAGTTCATGTATCTCATTATAAGCAGATGTATTGTCCCCTCAAAAAATAAGTGCCTTCCTGACTCTTGTCATGTGCTTCCACAGACGGCTGTTAAGAAACAGGTTTGCAATATGGGAACCATCTTGATTTTCCATTTCCGCAAAGACTTCTACGGTTATTGCAAGACTTCCTTCAAATGCTCCTTTAGATGACAACTTAAAAATAATTATCCCGAAAACTCTATTCACCCTATATTCACACGCCCAGGACAACGTACATTAACAATGAGTCTCTCCATCAAACCAAATTTGAACGTCCTCATGCCATGATGTAACGTAGCCTCAGAAATGTCAACCGCAGACGGCTCTGTTGCGTTGACAGACTCCTTCAAAAATTTTGCTAAATAACCGCGCAGCAATTTCCATGAGCGGGCATTCAGGGTGATCTTAGACAGCACCTGTGGCTCAGCACTAATCCATTTGTAGAATGTTATTTTGCTTTTGGGGTAGCATACGCAAAGTCCTCCTCAGACCCCAAATACCAATACTCATTCAATAAATCATCTGGGGGGATCTGAGTGTACTGTAGTACATGTTCAGCGTACACTTCTTTGGGAGCCAGCAGAACCTTTTACTAAACTCTGGGGTAAAATAACTTGCGTCCATAACGCTATTTCTCTGAAAAACATGCAGCTGTCGAGCCATGTTTGTAATGCTAATTTTGTTGCGATGCAAACAGGCCTGAGACTAGATGCAGAGTGAGCGCTCCGGATTGGCTAATAAAAAGGTCGGGACATTTTTCCCCCACTATCAGAGCATGGGAATGTTCCCACGAGGTCAAAGGTCAAGGGAGGAAGGCAGGTCAAAGTGGACCTGTTGGTTTGACTTGTCTATTTCTACTCTCTCTCTATCCTGCTTTGTTGTGACTTGATTGTGACTAGCATCGATTGAGCTTACCCACCGGCACAGTAGGACTTAACGGAACAATATTACTATAGAGAATAAAGATAAATTAAACTGAATGTGGACTAAATATACACTTAAAATTATGAAATTGAGAATAGGATTTATTTAATTTCAAGAATACATTTTCTTCAATGGACTAACACCAGTAAGGCTAGTTCAACAGCTACTGTAGGCTATCTTATATTTGTACTGGGTAGTATTACTGGGGGATGGTATGGCAATCCTTTTCAACTTGGATAAACTTGTCTTGGTCAGAAACCAATCCAGTCTACGTTACGTGACTGTTTAATGAAAGCATAATCTGTAAAATACCTCATATACCGTATCTGCATGCATGCGTCAGAATGAAGACATTTGGTCTCCCTCAATGAGAGCAGCGCCAGCGAGTGAAATACAGGGTGAGATTATTCATCTTGTTTTTCAACATCGCATTTTAAAAGATAAAATGTATTTGTTTGTGGACATTTTAGAGCATCTAACTGACGTTGATGCACCTGCGTGGTGCTTGTGTAGCCTGTCTCCAACAATTGCACTCAGATAAATTCTAGTCTGGAAACCTTGTTTTCACAGCCACCATGCTGGGGGACCAATCATGGTGGGTGAGTGAAATTAAGCGTGTTTTGAAATGGTGGTAGAGCTAGATGAGATGATCAAAAACAGTTTTAGCAAGGCCTATTTGTTAAACGCTGTCCAATAGTAATCATTGAGGTCTACACCCAGGAAACAACTGTTAAAAATTCCCAATGGAGAGTTCTTCACCAAGTGAATTTTATGTGCCTACACCGGCGTTCTCAGTCATATATATATGTAGGCCTATTTTTAAAAACATGAAATTAAATGACATAACTTTAAATGTTTTAGCATTTATTCATTTATAGCCTAATGTCTCTTTGACCCACCACTAAGTGTAAAGAGGGCACTGTAAATACCGTATTCCTATAGATTCAGTTGAAAAGTTTGCAGCCTGGCACTTTTTATTTTTACTCTTTATTTTGATTATTGTAACTCTCACAGGTTAGATAATCGTCTGAAGTCTTGCATACAATGTTTTACCGCACAACCATGAAGATGAAAATAGTTTGGCCACCAGAACTAAGGCATTTAATTCCCTTCAAAACTTCAAGGTATAATAAATATAAGCCCCTCACTGAGTTCGCTACCGTAACGTTACCGCTAGCATACGTAGCTAACGTTCACTCGAACATTATTGAATTGCAATATTATTCATATGAATAATTTTAGTTGTTCATTGTAACAAGGTGATTACAAACGCAGACAGACAAGAAGGAACACTGAATGACGAGCAAAACATATGTGCACAGAGACGCGGTTGGCAATTAACATAGCATATTTATAGAGCAAAACACTAAAGACATACAATAATATCCAACAACGCGTCCCCCGCAAACCAATATTACCGACGCAACTTAACAGGTGAAATTAATACCGGTAGTTTACTGTAAGTCCGGTGTGCAACTGGGGAGCATTCAATGTAGTGATGGCTACAAGGCTGAAAGCCAGAGTTTAGTACCGGTAATCCAAAGTAGAACTGAACGGTTAGAAGGAGCACCACCCGTACGGCGATACAAACGTTACAGCCAAAAGCAGAGAGCGGACAACCGTTCATTTGAATGCAGTAAGCGGACAGCTCCACAGATTTGAGACTTCAGGAATCAACTGCGCGGCGGAGGTAACAATATATAAAAAACATATTTGCAAGTCCCACTGGTGCGCCTAGTTATAAAATGTAGTCACATTGTCTCCAAAAATGTGACTAATTGGTAGCAGTATTGAGCCCTGCATCCAGTAGGCGCTGCGGTCTTACACAGGTGAGAGAGAGGTACTGTAACTACTAGGGCTGGCCCAAATATTCAATTATTCGGGTATTCATTCGTTGGGCATGTATTCGATTTAAATATTGGGATTCGAGTATTAGTTTTTTCCCATTATGCATGCATGTTTTCCCATTAATCCCTACTGTCTCCATATAAACCCACGTTTGTAAGAAGAGAGCGAGGCTTTTCATTCAACACACTCTTATTGGCTAATACCAGAGATATATGCTATTAGACAGCTCTGACTGGCTCAATTGATGTGTCAATCAAAGTGGCCATTTTGAGCGCATGGCTATGTTTACATGTGTGCTCACTGAAGCTAGGAATTGAAGATAACATCTGTTATACTTCTTAATGATAGTTATAGAGTATTCGAATACTCGTTTGGAAATACCATCAAGTATTCGAAACCTGTAAAATGGTATTCGGGACAGCCCTAGTAACTACTGTTTCTTAGTTGTTGTTGTTGTTGTTGTTAGTTAATAATTTAATATGCTATAGTATGTTTGGCGAGATTGGTGCTTGTCGGATGTGAAAATAACAGGCAAGTTTGTTTTGCGTGTTTGTGGAAACCTAAGCCTAAAATCTAGCTACAATATTTTGTACAATAGGCAATATGTAGACCAGGCTGTACTGTATCAAATGCACTTGGCGTGTGTGAGGTTAACATTTACTATATAGCAGTTAATGCTTTCATGTAGGCAGCCGTTTTAAGCTCAATGGTTCTGATCGCATACTTACAAATTTGGTCTTGTGGTGACACTAAAGACCCAGTGTCGGGGGTCATGGTTCAACACTGTATTATAGCCTCGTGAGACAATCAATCTAACCATCTTCAGTTTGATTTTGTTGTGTGAAACATCTTGGTCCTGGTCTAAAGTCAATATCCAGATACATGGCCGCTTATTACACACAGTACTAGGGGTGGGTTCAAAAAAATAGATTCTCCAATTAATATCGATCTTAATTTGAATTATCCGAAATCTAAAAAATCCAAAATTCAAGCTTCTAAGACCAGATGCAAGATTTGCGTGCTTTCCCCTCTGTAGGACCGGTGCAACGTCTGTCTGCTTCTCCCTGAGTTGAACATGAGTGTGTTGGATTATGTCAGTTTTCAAATTTAAGACACATGGACACTGAAATGATGAGGAAGGCTTAATGTATTATGCATTTTTAGCGTCTGTGTGGATTGCATACATTTTTCTAAAGCATAATGGCTGGCGATCTGCGCAAGGAAAATATGCTGCGTATGTTACAATTTACTTTGATGAAAACAACGATTCAGACCAGATTAGAAGAATATGCGTATTCATGCCACCAAAACGCTGTAAAGAAATGCAGTCTTTTGTATTAAAATTAACTTGTATCATAGACCCATTTTTGTATCATAGACCAGGTTTACAAAATGAATGCTCTATACAGCCTATGTGAGGCTGAGGCAACAGAAATATGGTGCACTAGTAAATAACTTTTACTAGCGTTTTTACTAGTGTTTTTTTTCTTGTAATTCCATCGTCAGAATGCCTTAAAGCTGTTGGTTGGCATAGCGTGCAAAAATTATCTGACATGGTGAAAGATTTTGAATGTTTTTAGCTCAGCTGGGTCACGTAATTAGCACATTTCTCAAGCCGGATGTGTTTACCTCCGGTTGGTGTAGTTCGCGCTTGGTTTCTGCATTTACCATACATTTTGTCTAAATGCTTTGATATAAAACTACATATTCGGTTCCATACCTTGTTAGTAATGCATCCCGTCACACAGCAGCTTTTACTTTTCCATATATGTTTCAGATGTTTGTTAGACAAAAGTGTCGAGCGGTGTCATGTCAAATTGTATATGCCTGAAAATTGGTATTATACCTGAAATATCCATATCTGAATCAACATTGGATCGAATTGAAACTAAAATCCATTTTGGACCTGTGAATCGGAATCAAATAGATTCTGGAAATCAGTGACGATACCCAGCCCTACACAGTACAATGTTAAATACTGTGTATGGGCCCTATATCTATCTATAGCTGCTGATCGATCGATCAATCGATCTCCTTGTTTAACTAGCAAATGCACTTGCACTCATTTGAGCGCCCATTGGTGTGTTGGTCTAAACGTGAGGTGTGGTCTAGCATATTGCTATCTTGAGGCAGTGGAAAGCGATTGCACAATTGATTTTTAAAGGGTATGGGAGATTAAACTCGGATTGGTTTATTGTATGTTATGCCCAAAACACACCCATGAATGATGAAGAGAGTACGTCCAACCCTTTTGAATCATGCAGCCGGCGCACTGATTGTTTATCTGCTATTTAAATAGCAAACGTGGATTTGGACATGTCCTAAATCCAATTTGCGCCTTGCGCTTTAGACCGTGCACTTAGATAATTAAAATAGGGCCCTATTAGTGTGTAGCCTATATCAACATATTGTAAGGAACCTGGTGAATTCCTGCTGTTGCAGTAGGATCTGATGGTCTGCTCATGCCCTTTCACTTTGTGCTCTCTTTTAAAGTCTTTTGCACACTGCATGCGGAGCCAACGCTGAGCGGTTATAACTTTTTTCCCTTCCAGGAGTCAATTATCTCTGCCTTGCCTCGAAATTTTTAAGAGCTTTTACATAGAGCTCAATATAAATACATTGTAGAAAGCAGGTAAAACACTACAAATAATACTTTGAAAGAAAACATTTTGCTTGTTTCTTAGCCCCAGCCCCCTGCCCACCATTTCCTCGACACACCCTATTTAAGCTATATGCTGTAACTGTAACTCGCCAGAATTGTCATATGTTAACTGTCCTTCAATATGAATAATATTATGTTAATACTGCACAATCAATTGGGGGATCAAATCTGCAGTCCGCAGTGTGCAAAGCATAGCGGAGAAACAGCCCCGAGCGCTTAAATTTACAAACCCACCAGTATGGCAATCTACCAAGGTGGCTTTTAAAAGGGAATGGGAGATGACTGATTGGTTAATTGTATTTTACACCCAAAACACATCCATGAATAATGAAGAGAGTAAGTACAACCATTTTGAACTATGTGCCTGGAGCAGCAACCATTTTCACCACCGAAAAACTAGCAAAAGGGGATTTGGACACCCAAAAAGCAGTTTGGGCCATGCGGTAGACAGTGTGCTTAGATCATTAAAATAGGAACCTGTGTCTTCATTGTAATGAAATATAAAAATGATTGCCAAATCACAATAAAAAAACACATTCATGGTCAGCTAATGGTCAATATTCAAGATCAAGTTCGATAATGATAAAACATCAATGGCAGTGGAGATTCAAATATTATATTGCAATAACTGATCATTTTACCTGTGGAGATGCAGATGTAACACTTCCTGGAGTATCCATTCTGTTGTCAAGGGTTAGGAAGAGAAATGTGTAAGTTCATTTTTTTAACACTGGTAACAGTGCCATAGTCAGACTGTCTGTCTCTGTCTACATCAAAGCAGGCCCTTCTATTTATAAATTATTTAGTAATTATTAATTAATTAATCATTGACCTTCTTCAACCATCATTGACCTCCTTCAACCTGACCAGCTATAAATGTTTAAGTGAGTAATGGACAGACAGACGTTCAATTCAATAATTTTTTCATTATTAGAGGTGGTGGCCAGTAGCAACAAAAATAAGAGGTATGATATGTGTGGACCCTAGATGTCAGAAAATAACAGTAAACATGCATGTGCATGTGCAAGAAATATATAACACACATGCAGTAAAACCTTGCCTCTGTTGGCTGTCATGAATAGATTACTGCTGTTAACACTGCCAGCCGAAATCCAAATGTTTTATTTCTTTTGCATAATTAGATTTAATCCATATTGGTTTGTGAAGGTCTGAACAGCAGCAAACCACGTGAAATCAGATGTATGCAGTCTGAACTGTCTGGCAGCTAAAATATGATTTAAGTGTATTTTGTGGTATTCGCATTGCTCACGTCACTCTCTCGCTGCATAGTGAAGCCCACTGTAACTACAGCATAGAACAATGCAATCTACAGTGTCCACTGCATCCTCCATCACACAATAGTCACCACTGCTATGCACCAAACACACAGAATGAGGAGGCTGGTATACACTGAGATGTCTGCAGGAGTCAATAGCAAGATAGAGTTACAGGTGACACAAAATAAATACACTTTGATCTCTGTCGCTGTGACTTGACAGAGCGACTGCTTGGAGGGTGAGATGATGCACCTCCATTTTTCCTGAATCCACGTTGGAATGCTGTGTAGCTACAGATACTGATGCCTGCATCATTACAACAACAACCCATGCATGCATATGTTGGTGATACTGTAGGTGACACTAAGTGACACTACTTGTGAACAAGACCCCGAGGTACTTGAACTCTTTCACCTGAGGTAAGGACTCAATCCCCACCTGGAGTAGGCACTCTAAGGTGTCTCGCTGAGAACCATGGCCTCAGATATTATGGCCTCAGATATTATTACAATAGCTATTGTTCCACAAATGTAAAATCTCTATCTGCCTCCAGCTCTGTCTCTACCGTAGAGAGTGTGTCAGTCGGAGTTCCTCAAAGTGTTCCTTCCACCGTCCAATTACTTCCTCGGTAAGGTCAATAGCATCCCATCCTTACTGTACACAGCTTGGATGGTTCCCCACTTCCCCCTTTTGAGGTGGACGGTTTTTCAGAAACACTTTTGTGCCGACCAAAAGTAATTCTCCATGGCTTCTCCGAACTTCTCCCACAGCCGCTTCTTTGCTTCTGCTACGGCAGATGCTGCAGCCAATCTGGCCTGTCGGTACCTTGCGACTGCCTCCGGAGTCTTCCGGGACAACTTCTCCCGAAAGGCCTCCTCCTTCATTTGGACGGCTTCCCTGACCACTGGTGTCCACCACAGTGTTCAAGGGTTACCGCGCCTTGAGGCACCTAAGACGTTGAGATCACAGCTCTCGGCCGCAGCTTCAGCAATGTACGGTTTGAACATTTCCCACTCATGTTAAATTTCCCCAGCCTCCAACGGGATGCCAGAAGCTTCGCAGGAGGTGTGAGTTGAAAATCTCACGGGCAGGGGCCTCCTGCAGACATTCCCAGTTCACCCGCACTACCAGTTTGGGCTTACCAGGTCTGTCCAGAGTCTTCCCCACCCCTTGACCCAACTCACCACCAGATGGTGATCAGTTGACAGCTCTGCC
>JAODTR010080902.1:0-14784 GCA_025399935.1 Amblyopsis rosae | reverse complement strand
CCCAACCACACACGCGCACACACACCTAACCACACCCAACCACACACCTAACCACACACAACCACACACACACACACCTAACCACACACACAACCACACACAACCACACACCTAACCACACACACAACCACACACACACACACCTAACCACACATGCACACACACCTAACCACACACACCACACACACCTAACCACACACACCTAACCACACCTAACTACACACAACCCCACACACACACACACACACACGCTGAGTCACCGTGTGCTACAGAACTTATTGTGGCATACAAATAGTTTTCTTGCACCTTTTTACAAAGGGTTTTATTTCCTGTTTTTTTTTTTTGCTTCCTTAAACGTTTTTTTCTTTTCTTTTTTTAAACCAACTGTTGACCAACTGACAGTTTGGCTTGTGTGTGTGTGTGTTGCTGTGGATATAAAACCCCTGCTCCCTTCCCTCTCTCTGACCTGACCCACAGATGTCGGGTCGGTGGAGGGCCTGGCGTACCATCGCAGCTGGGACACCCTCTACTGGACCAGCTACACGACCTCCACCATCTCCCGCCACACGGTGGACCAGAGCCGCTCCATGGCCTACAACCGCAACACTGTGGTCACCATGTCTGGAGACGACCACCCCAGAGCCTTCGTCCTGGACGAGTGTCAGGAGTGAGTCATAGACAAACTGCTTTGCGCCTTGTTCTTTGCTGGGGCCCGGCTCTAAACACGCAAAACAACAGATTTGTGTTGGATCTGGCCGTTATTACAATCCATCATTTAAGAAGATATTTGTGTGTGTGTGTGTTCCCGCTACAGCCTCATGTTTTGGACCAACTGGAATGAGCAGACTCCCAGTATCATGAGAGCGTCTCTGAATGGCGCCAACGTGCTGGCCATCATCGGCCGCGACATCAAAACCCCCAACGGCCTGGCCATAGACCACCGCGCCGAGAAGCTCTATTTCTCCGACGCCACCCTGGACAAGATTGAGCGCTGCGAGTACGACGGCAGCAGCCGCTACGTGAGTCAGCTGCTGCTGCTTTGCAGAGTCCCCCGTTGGCCCGCCGGAGCTCAGGGTTTGACTGGGTCTCTTCTTGTATTCCGTTGTGTTCCGTTGTGTTAGGTGCTGCTGAAGAACGAGCCCGTCCACCCATTTGGCCTGGCCGTGTACGGAGACTACATCTTCTGGACGGACTGGGTGAGGAGGGCGGTCCTCAGGGCTGACAAACACACAGGAGGAGAAATGAAGGTGCTGCGTGCCGACATTCCTCAGCAGCCAATGGGAATCGTCGCTGTGGCTAATGACACAAACAGCTGTGCGTATATATTTCATTTTAAAGACCTTTTTGAGCCAGTTTTGAGCCAGTTACAGCTATTCATTCATGGTGATTTAAAAGTTTGATTTAAAAAGATTATTAAACGTTGCTAATCAACATTACTTCTATTATTTTAACTACTCTGCGTACACTAACTCTCGGCTGTCTATCTAGGTGAGTTCTCTCCCTGCCGAGTAAACAACGGAGGATGCCAAGACCTGTGCCTGCCCACCTCAGACGGGCGGGTCAATTGCAGTTGCCGTGGAGACAGACGACTCCTGGAGGACAATACCTGTTCTGGTGAGAGAAGAAGAGCGAGAGAGAGGGAATAGCAATGTGACTCTCCAAAAATGTGTTTCCCAACATTTAAACTGTGCGTCTCCTGCCAGCACTGAACATATCCTGCGGCAGCGTGGAAGACTTTGAGTGCGGCAATGGAGACTGCATCAACTACAGCCTGACCTGTGATGGCATGGCGCACTGCAAGGACAAGTCTGACGAGAAGCAGTCGTACTGCGGTGAGCGGCTGTGTAAATACCGCGTAGTGCGAGCTTAAAGTTTCAAGTAGCTAGCATAGAGCTAGAACTGGGGCAGGATGGTCTAGTGGTCCGACTCTTTGACTCTCAGCCTGAAGGGTCATGGGTTCGAGCCTTTAAAGTAGTACTCCTTGTATGTCACTTTGGATAAAATGGTCCTAGTTGCAGTTTGATGTTAAGCAGAGTGACAGAATGGAAGTTTTATATTTGGAGAGTTCAGATGCAACAAACTCAATAAACTCCAACAAAGTCCATCTGAAACAAAGTAGCAGTATTTATTAGGTTTTACTGAGTTCACTCATTACACCTTTATAACAATGAAAAGCCTGTGTCACTTAATAAAAAGTAACGTCTTCCAAAACTTTAACAACAAATACAAATATTGCCAATAAAATTGGATGTCAGAGGTTTCCCATCTGAACTCTTCATTTATAGTTTGTTTTACAGAATACATGGAGAGAATTTAAAAACCTCTCGGAGCATTTGTGCGTAACCTCACTGGATTGCCTCCCTTGCCTCCCCTCCACAGCAAACCGCCTGTGTAAGAAAGGCTACAGGCGCTGCATCAACGGCCGCTGTATCGCCCACCAGTTATGGTGCGACGGCTCGGACAACTGCGGGGACAACTCGGACGAGCTGCCGTGCAATAGTAAGCATGCCTGCGTTCCCATTCCCATGTAAATTTACCATGCCGGGGCCTCTGTTGATGCACTTACGAACGTATGCGCTTCTTCTAGTGACCCTGTGCAAACTAGGAGAGTTCCAATGCAGAGACGGCAGCTGTATCTCCAACTTCAGCCGCTGTGACCAGGTGGTCAACTGTGAAGATGCTGCCGATGAAATGAACTGCCGTAAGTAGTCCCAACAACCCGTGGGAATTGTGGGACGTGATGGTGGAACAGACTGCATATCTTGGGAGTTGCTAAGCTAACCTGGTGGCATGTTTTGCGTGTGCCTGTATGTATGTATGTATGTATGTATGTATGTATGTATGTGCTCACGCCTGCCGTTAAATAGAAAACATCTCCCTCTCCCTCAGAGCCCACTGACTGCTCCCGATTCTTCCGTCTGGGAGTCAAAGGAGCGTCTTTCCAGAGCTGTAAGAGAACCACCCTGTGCTACCTGCCGTCCTGGCTGTGCGACGGCAACAACGACTGCGGGGACTTTTCCGATGAGAAGAACTGCCCGGGTCAGCAGGCTTTGTTAACCATCACTCTGCTTTAATATTGAACTGTTTCTCTTCTTCTAAGGTCCTAGGTTGTTTTTCATGTCTTTTCCTCTGGCAGATAAGAGAAAACTGAAGTGCCCGGTCAACTTCTTTGCTTGCCCCAGTGGACGTTGCATCCCTATGAGCTGGACATGTGACAACGAGAACGACTGTGAGAATGGAGCCGATGAGACGCACTGTGGTCAGTCTCAGGCACACACACACACACACACGCGCACACACAGAGCAGTCTATGAACCTCGCTTGTTACGGCCTCCTGAGCTTCTCGCTCTTTTCTGCTCCGCGTACAGACAAGTTTTGCACCTCCACCCAGTTTGAGTGTGCAAACCACCGCTGCATCTCCAGCCGCTGGCTGTGCGATGGCTCCGACGACTGCGGCGATGGCTCAGATGAAGACCAGAAATGCAGTAAGTGGAACACCCTTCCGCCATGTACTCTCCACTTACTCCACCCCGCCTCGCTTCAGGCAAATGGGAGCCAGCGTAGGTCATTACACATGTACCCTATAATGGTGCGACAGTATGAACTGTGTGGGTTTTACACTTTGTGTATAGTTAATGTGTTTGTGTCACATTTCTTTATTCCATTTGCTAGTGTCTTTTTGTTAATTAGGGAAGGGAGCCTTGTCACCATTGTTATATAGTTCAATTCTGTATAGAAGCCTTTGCAGATAACCTTACCACAGGCCGATGCTGACGTTCTTAGTTTCTGTATCAAAACTACAGCACGCATAAGCCTTCTGGTCTCTCTCGTGTGTTGTGACAGAATCCAAGACCTGCAGTCCCACTGCCTTCCAGTGCCCGGGATCCAATATGTGCGTCCCACAGCACTGGAAGTGTGACGGTGATAAGGACTGTCCTGATGGGGCAGACGAGACTGTTAAAGCTGGCTGCAGTGAGTAGTACTGTAGTTGGAACAACTTTAAAAAAATAAGCAGCTCCTGTTTAATGTATAGAAGTTGTTTTGAGTTGAAATTGAAATGCCAAGACTCTCCTTGGTGGTTTCACAGCCTGCCTGCTTGTCCATTAACCCACTGGAAACGTGTTTCTCTCTCTCAGTGTACTCCAACAGCACGTGCGATCAGACTGAGTTCATGTGCCAGAACAGACAGTGTATCCCCAAGCACTTTATGTGCGATCACGACGTAGACTGCTCCGATGGGTCCGATGAATCCCCAGAATGTGGTAAGAGGCACCACACCGCAGCCCAGAGGGGAAAATGGAGATTAATGGGAGCAGGTTAAGTTTTATAGCACAAGTGAACCTTTGTTGAAACTCTCAACTCTGTAGTTCCTGACCTCTAAATAATCCATTGTTTATTCGCTGGAACCAGATCCACGTCTTCATCTGCCATTGACTTCTATTGTTTCTCAAAAACATACAGTACTGTGCTTCTAATGTGTCATTGTCTACTAAACGGACCTCCGTCTATATTATAAGTATGTATTCTCACCAGATTACAGTTTGTAATATTAGTTTTATATTTTACATTTTGAGTTATTCATTGAAATGTAGAAAAACATAGATGGTCTTTAAAGACAAGGTTTAAGTATGTTTTCAAGAAATGATGGAAGTCGAATGAGGGGTTCATTAATTTGAATTCTAACATTTAACTGAGGTTCAGTAGTGCTTCAGAAAGGGGATGAGAGCATACTCTAATATGTGCGATTAGTGGTTGCTCTGCTGGTCTTACCCGATATTTATATATATCTTTAAATTGTGTAGACATGTTTTATATTGGTGATCGTGTGTATATTCATAGTATGCAGCAGATACACAAGCTGTAATTCATTCATGTGTGTGTCTGCTGTAGAATACCCTACATGTGGTCCGGCTGATTTCCGCTGTTCCAACGGCCGCTGTCTGAACCAGAAGAGCTGGGAGTGTGACGGAGAGTTTGACTGCGAGGACCGTTCTGATGAGGCGCCGAAGAACCCTCGCTGTGCTGACCCAGGTGGCGACGCAACGTTGGAACTATTGTGGTCTAATATTAAGAGTTCAGATGCAAAAATATCTGAAAAAAGTAGCAGTTAGCAACTTAAAACAGCAGTATTTATTAGGGGCCCATAAGGGCTGTGCGTCACTGAATAAAAAGGAATCTCTTCCAAAAACGTAACAAATTATTTAAATGATGTCAGATGGACTTTTGAGGATTTTAAAAATTTTCATATGCACTTGATGTCTTCGTTTTAATACATTTACTCCGTGTGTATATTAGTTTAAAAGATAGGCCGTAGGGGGGGATCCTCTGCTATATTAAAATGTAGTGTCATTCTCTATGATCCGTCATTGCAGAAAGGAAGTGTAATGACTCAGCCTTCATGTGCCGCAATGGAAAGTGTCTGAATGAGACTCTTCTGTGTGACCGCAACGATGACTGTGGGGACGGCTCTGACGAACTCAACTGCTTCATTAATGAGTGTCTGAACAGCAAGCTGAGCGGGTGTTCGCAGCTCTGCGACAACCTCAAGATTGGCTTCAAGGTCAGCTGTCATTATGCGTGTTTGTACGTGGACAACTCAATATAACAATATCCTTACAGTTAAATAAGCCTACCGTCTGGGTTTGTCAACCAACCTCATTTTGTTACATTAGGGTCTGCTCACAGAATTAGGTTTTATAGACATAGCTTGTCTATAATATATATAATATAGCATTAATCAACTGAAGACATTTTGTCTCAAGGTCTTGGAACAAGCTAAACTCCTTGTGTAACTATGATGTGTATTGTGAGTGGTGGACCATGATCAGTGACTTTATATCTTGATTCCTTTTTGGAACATCTTAACGGCTTATGCACAACAGAGTCTGACAGAAATACATGAATTTCTTTATCTTAGGCTTGCAAGGGTGTTATTTTGTAACCTGTAAACTATGTATACTATAGTAAACCATCAGACATTGCTGTGGTTATGCTAGGAAGAAGTGTCAAATGATTGAACCCACTAGTGCGATCAGCCTGGAATGGAATAGAGGCACTACTGTGACGATGGATGGACCTTTATGTTGCGATCTGTCCACAGGCTTACAGCACCTAAGACAACATGAAAAATGAGAATAGAGGTTAATATTAAAAGTTAACATGAGATTGGCAGGTTGAATCCCCACCAAGAAATAAATAGTAGATGGAAAATAGTACATTTGTCAGTTTGGCTGACTGTGGAAGGCTTGTCTGATGGGAGACTAGCCTTAACAAAACCCATTTCAGAGATATCACAGCAGGCTGCTCCAGTGAGCTCAGACTGTGCAATGTGACAACCGCCCTCTCTGCTCTCGGCCCCAACAGTGCAGATGTAACCCTGGCTTCCAGCTGAAGCGCGATGGGAAGACGTGCGTGGATGTGGACGAGTGTAGGACCACCTACCCCTGTACTCAGCGCTGCATCAACACACATGGCAGCTTCCACTGTCTGTGTGTGGACGGCTTTGAACTAAGCCCTAATGACCCTACCATCTGCAAGTCCACATCCGGTAAGCTGTGTACATACAGTACGTATAGGGTCAGTTTTACAGACATGAGTTAAGCCTAGTGCAAGACTAAAAGAAGAATGAAATAAAGATCTTCATTGAAAAAGGTTTGTAGTCTAGTCTTAAACAATGTCTGTGAAATCGGCCCATAGTGTGTGTGCGTGCTTGCGTGTGTGTGTGTATGCGCGTCTGCACATCCATTTACTACTAACTCTTATTTGATCATGAAGATTAATTGTGATAAATTGTGCTTCTTTGCAGAAGAGGAGCCTTACTTGATCTTCGCCAACCGATATTACCTGAGGAAACTCAACCTAGATGGTTCCAATTACACCCTTATAAAACAGGTGGGAGATGGTGAAACGGAGGAGATGTAACTGTGTTTTAACTGAGTCCAGTCAGGCTACACAGTTAATTTGTGTGTAACCGCGAGGTATATTCAACATGTGTGTCTGTCTACAAGGGTCTGAACAATGCTGTGGCACTGGACTTCCACTATGCTGAGCACAGGATCTACTGGACAGATGTCACCACCCAGGGTAGCATGATCAGACGGATGCACATGAACGGCAGCAATGTGGAGGTCAGTGGAGAGATGACCTCCCCAGGGCTCGTAAATACGTTTAAGTTCAAATGTTTTTTATTTAAATTTCTATTTATTTATCTATTTATTAATTATTTATTCAATTTCACTTGTTAATTTATTTACTCGTCTTTCTTGATTATCTCAAATAAAACTCTTTTTACATTTTTTTTAAAGATTTTAATGCTGCTAATAAAAGCCGTGGGTCGTACTGTAGATGGATTTCACACATGTAAACACTTCTTGGAGGTCACCATCTTAAGTTTGTATTGTAGGTGTTGCACCGGACCTCCTTGAGTAACCCCGATGGCCTAGCGGTGGACTGGGTGGGGGGGAACCTGTACTGGTGTGACAAGGGCCGGGATACCATCGAGGTGTCTAAGCTTAACGGGGCCTACAGGACTGTCCTGGTGAACAGCGGTCTGAGAGAACCGCGGGCCATTGCGGTGGACGTTCGCTACGGGTGAGTCGTCCTAGATCACTCCGCCTATATTCCCTGTGCTGTATGGCTTTGGCATTTTTCAGTAGCCTTTTAGCTATATTCAGAATGGAGGCATATGTAATGTAGTGTACTGTGTAAGTGTGTTATTGACGTACAGGATATGAAATGCACCATGCATTGTATGACCACTACAACTCAGTGTGTAACTGCTTTTTAAAGCTTTTTATTAGGGATGGCACCGATACGATACTGAGATCGGAAATCTCTCCGAAACTGACTTAAACAGCTGCCTCAATATTGGTGATAATTGGACAGTTGTAACCGATCTATGGGGCTGATCCAATTCAAATAATTAACACGCGTAGGTCTACTGTCAAGCATCAGCCATGTCTAACCTACCCAGGCAACACTATCAGCAGCAGGTTTTTAAAATGCATTTGTCCTAAAATACAGATTGGCTTTCATTTACTTTGCAACTTATCTTTAGAGTTGGGAAAGAAATGTTCAAGTCTGATGGTTCCTTACAAAAAACCTGATTCCCAAAACCTGATTCCCAGTCTCTTCTTCAGTCACAGTGAGAAACACAGCTTGATTTAACACTGGAATCGGATCGGTACTCCGAATCAGCCGATACTCAAAGTACAGGTATTGGTATCGGGACTGAAATAAATTGGATCGTGCCATCCTTGCTTTTTTGTAATTTCTTGCTGTATATTCATTGCTGATCTGTTTTAGTAAAGCGATTTGCCACTTGGTTAGGTTACTTTTTATTGTTAAATCGGAATTTGGTTCTCATTATAAGTCATTATCTAATTGTAAAAGGATAGAAACATGAATATAGTTGTGCATTTGTTTAGGTACCTGTACTGGTCTGACTGGGGCGACAATCCGCACATAGGACGCATTGGGATGGACGGAACACACAGGAAGGTGATCGTAGAGGATAAGATAATTTGGCCAAATGGGCTAACCCTGGACTTCATCAATGACCGCATCTACTGGGCCGATGCCAGGGAGGACTACATTGAGTTTGCCAGCCTGGATGGCACGAACAGGCACACGGGTAAACAGGCCATTGTGTTGACATGCACACAAAAGTTCCCCATTGTGTGGTCAGTTGTGCCATCGGAAGGAACCCAAAACACCTCATTTTTTAAAATGGTCTAACATGTCATTTTGCCAAAATCCTAAAAGATTTGGCCACAGGTGTGACATATCTGTATTGTAATGGTGGAGTCAGTGGAATCATACAGGGCCTTTTTAAAACTAAAAGCCTTACTGGTTGTAATACTTGAAGGCAGTGTGGGCGTACATAAACACAATTCCACGATGACTAACAGAGTCAAGTGCAATAAGACCACCAACCCCCATAGCTAGTGTACAGCCAGCTTGAATAGAGGATGTTGTTCTGACCACCGACGCCTCCAACATACATGACGTCTGAATAAGCTCTGCCTTGTTAAGCGCACCCAGCACAATAGTACAGTAGATGTTGTCAGCCAACCAGGCGTGCGGAAGAATGCAGGGGTACAGAGGAGGTCTCTATTGAAACTCTCCTCGTCCGTTAAACTCCATTTAACACATGAGCCGTCTCTTCACAAAGAATTTCCTGAGGCTTTCTATGTCCTATAGCTACAGAATCATGTCCGGATGGGATCATGAATTTACTGTACATACAGTAGTGTAGAAGGTTTTTCAGTCTGAGCGTTTTTAAAGCGGTTAGGTTAAAATAACGTGTGAATATTGCCTTGGCTAAAAAGAAGGTAGTGCATGATGATACAGTATGTACAGTAGCTGTCATCTGTTATTAAACCTAATATGCAGTACCTGTTACTAAACATGATTGTGTACATTCTGTACACTATAATTTCTTACTAAATACATTATAATCTCTTACTAAACCTGATATAGAGAGCCTACGTCACTTCCGCAGTATGGGGAAAAAAATGTATGACAGTCAACGGCGAGAATACAATAATTTTTAGATCCCGTTTGAATTGCCAAAACACTTATGTTATAACACTTTTACGCGACACGGGGTTTGTAGTATTACTAATTGCATATTTTCAGTCTTGTACTGTACTTCAACAAATGCATGACAAACTGACTTTCTTGACTTGAATAATTGTCTTTTATATAGTCAAACAACATATGTGTACTTCATGTCACAAAGCAAACGGGATCTATTAATACTTTTATTCTCCCAGCTACCTTTTTTTTCGAACTTATGTCCCATAATGCAGAAGTAACTAAGGCTCTCTATACGCACATTATCTGTTCCTAAGCATATATACTATTACTGTACAGTGTTACCATCTGTGTGTTCTACGCACACACACTAATGCAACATGTGTGCTTACTGAGTAGGACACGGTCTGTTTAACTTCAGATAAGAGCGGATCAAAGGGCACTTCATGTTAATCTGGCCGTCGTCTCCATTTCAGTATTTAGACATCAGCATGAGATAACCTCATGGTCACGTACTGTAACTGCCATTGAACCCAATCACCTAAAGACGAATGCTTTAAAAAGAAGAAAAAACACACGGGGTCTGCATTGTTTGTGAATGTGATTTTGTGGGTGCATGTGTGTGTGCATGCATCCTCTGTGCACGTGCGTTTTACAGGGCCTGGCTACAATGGTGCATCATGGTGTGGTGTGTGCACTGAGAGCAAACATCAGGAATGAAATGATCAGGAGCGTATAAAGTGCAGTTTAGGCCCTGCTGACGGACGAGTTTTGTTCCACATCATGTACAGATGTAGAATGATTCTAGGTGTCGTAGGAAAACGTACTCTGACTGGTCATTCCATTCCTTTGTGCCCTCACCGTCAGTAATGTCAAACACGGTGCGTCTTTTACAGTTCTTAGCCAGGACATCCCCCATATTTTTGCCATGACTCTGTTTGAGGAGTACATCTACTGGACCGACTGGGAGACCAAGTCCATTAACAGAGCCCACAAGACTCTGGGCACAAACAAGACAACCCTGATCAGCACCCTGCACAGACCCATGGACGTCCACATCTACCACCCCTACCGCCAGCCCGAGGGTAAGAGAAGCACCCAATGCTACGCCTGCTGTGTGTGCATGAACTGTATACATAACATAATGCGGGTGGCCTCACACACAAGCTCGCAGCTGTACCTGTTCACACACCGCACACTGAACCAACATCGCAGTATCGCCAAGGCACATTATTTTCAGTCCTATACAATTCCGTTTTATCAATGTATACACAGGGTTCAGCCATTTTGCTTCACTGACGTCTCATTTTGCTTCTCAGTGCTCAACCACCCATGCCAGACGGAGAATGGAGGCTGTAGCAACCTTTGTTTGCTCTCTCCCGAGGGGACCTACAAGTGCGCCTGTCCCACCAACTTCTACCTGGCTAGCGATCAGCGTACCTGCATGTCCAACTGCACTGCTAGCCAGGTAAGGCTAGCGTTGTCCCCGCCCAGAAAGCCTGACGCCAGCGACTCACAGCGTCAACGCGGCTCTTAATGTCTGTGTCCGTCTCTCCTCCAGTTTGTGTGCAAGAACGACAAGTGCATCCCCTTCTGGTGGAAATGCGACACAGAGGACGACTGCGGCGACCGTTCGGACGAGCCTGCCGACTGTCGTAAGTGTTGCTTAATGCTAGGCTGACCTAGGAACCAGACCCAGTATCCGCTTTGTCAGTATGGTCTGGCCACACTCCATTGGGAAGTGTTAACCTACCGGGCGTAGACCTCTGGTTAATTTAGAATCTATTGGACAGCGTTTAACCAACTGTTTTGGTCGCCTCATCTAACTCTACCACCATTTCTAAACACGCTTGACTTACCCGCCTAACACTGCTTCACCTTACCCACCCTGATTGGCCCGCCAGTGAAACAGGGTTCCCTGGCTTTATTCTCAGCGAAAGGTTTTATGCTCACAACAATAGTCAGTCTAAGGCGGACCTGCCATTTAAAATGGGAGCGAGAGAGGCATTGGCTACTGTGGGCAGGGTGCTGATATGGTGTTGTTTCCATCCAGCGACATTCAAGTGCAGGCCAGGTCAGTTTCAGTGTGGGACAGGCATCTGCACCAACCCCTCCTACATCTGTGACGGGGACAATGACTGCCAAGACAACTCGGATGAAGCCAACTGCGGTACGGCACCACATACGTTCGCTTCATCCGTACAATTGAGTTTCTATGTCTAACGTGACTACTCACCCATTTGTGTTCGTGCACTTTTAAGTTAGCTAAGTTAGTGGGGTAGCTAATGGTGTGTGTATGCGTGCGTTCGGTTGCAGATATCCACGTGTGTCTGCCCAGCCAGTTTAAATGTTCCCACCCCAGCCGCTGCATTCCTGGCATCTTCCGCTGCAACGGCCAGGACAACTGTGGGGAAGGGGAGGATGAGAAAGATTGCCGTGAGTGTAGACCTACGGCTCTCCCTTTGCAATGCTCTGTAGCTGCAGTAGGTGGTGATGCAGCAAGGGCACTGTGTAAGAATGTGTCTTAGCCATAGGCAGCCATTTAATTTCACAGCCACAGAAGAAGGGACCACTGCAGTGTTTTTACTATGTATACATTTACATTTTTTACTTCCATGTAATATATATTTATAGAAATGTTCCATTTATGCTATGCCTTTAGTGGTCTCTTAATTCTTTTCCTGGCTGTACATTAAAGACGGCATAGGAAAGATCCGAGAGCCAATAACCTCCTGTGGATATTGGCATACATGATAGTGTACAGTATATACTATGCTGCTGCATAATAAGGACAAATGGCAAAACTAAGGTGAAGGTAAAAGTACTTTTATTGCCACATACATGTAGGGAAATTCATCCTCCACATTTAGCCCATCCCTCAAGGGAGCAGTGGGCAGCTGCTGTGCAGCGCCCGGGGACCAACTCCTGACTGAAGCCAGTGTCACTGGTCACATGGCTCTGACTGGAGAGTGATCCTAACATGTTTTGTGTGACTTATTGACTATTCACTCTTAACTTGGGATTGGCTGGGGGGGGGGGCGCTCCATTACAGTGTATTTGAAAGTAATGCGCCTACTGTAAAGCAGTGCTTATGTCGTGTTGTTATGCACTGTGCACTCTGCTGCTAAGTGTATGTGTTCCCTCCTGCCGTAGCCGAGGTCACGTGCGCGCCTACCCAGTTTCAGTGTGCCATCACCAAGCGCTGCATCCCTCGTGTCTGGGTGTGTGACCGTGACAACGACTGTGTCGATGGGTCCGACGAGCCTGCCAACTGCAGTAAGTGTACCGTAATCTGCCAGCGCCCACTGGCGACACGCGTCTAGCTTTATAACGCTACTTATATCTATTTCTTGAGCGTCAAGCTCATTGAATACCTCCTCATTTCTGAGCTCCTCCGTCAGTTTGTCTTTACATTTAGAACGTAAAATGTGCATCCCAACCTTTTGATGCCCCCACCCCCCCGCAGCCCAGATGACCTGCGGCGTGGACGAGTTCCGCTGTAAGGACTCCGGCCGCTGCATCCCGGCCCGCTGGAAGTGCGACGGCGAGGATGACTGCGGCGACTCCTCCGACGAGCCCAAAGAGGAGTGCGGTGAGCGGTGAACACGCACGCACGCACGCACAAACCAGAGGGACTGAAATAACCAATTTCTTCTCTCTGGTGGGCTATTTTGAGTATATTGCATATAGTACCTACGATCAATCTGAGGCCTCAACGGTATTTATGCAGCAAACTGTTTTGTGGTAAACTGACTTTGTTTCAGGCCATGCATGGTAGATATAGCTGTCTGGATGAGTCATCCTCCACAGTAAAATGCAATCAGTGACACGCCCACTTAAGACATCAGAAGCGTTCCATTTTTGCTTCCATTGAAATGCATTACAGTGCTCCATCTTGTTTTTTCCCAATATCTGTATAACTATACACAGCGCAGGACAAAGGCCTGCAGACTGCAGTTCCCACTAGCCATGAAATTACGTGTATTCCAGACACGGAATAGTCAGGGGATTTGATTAATTGGGTAAAATCATGTAATGTCAGGGAACCTTGTTAATATTTTAGTTACAATTTATCAAAATGTTACTGGATGTTGTATTGTCGTGTCTTGAAACTATTGGTCTTAATGTTTACATCGGTAGTACTGTACCTACGCAAAATGTCATAACATACATTTTCTGTTTGTATATTGTTGCTGTGGTGGCTGTCCCTTTTACACAGACATTGTTCTGGTGGTTTGTTTTTCTGTTCAATAGGTCATGGAAATTCCCATTTTTATTCAGTGAAAGACGAGGAAAAGTTTTGACTTTTCACTTAGAGTGTGGGAACACTGTGTAGTCACATTTAGTTTTGGTGTAGTTGTTAAGCGTGACTGGATAGGTTGGTGGTTATGGTGGCCAGACAGCAACATACCCGACCTAGCAGTTAGCATCATTGAACCTGACGTTGATCCGCTGACCGTTACATAATAACTATTTTTGTACTTGTAGGAGCATTTATTTTGTTATTATTTCTTTGTATTACTAATACTTATTTCTATTATATTTGTGTTAGTGTATTTGGGTGGCTGTAAGTCACTTTGGTTTAAATTAACACATTTTAACCTCCAAAAATATTTGTGTGTGTGTGTGCAGCTGAGCGAACATGCGAGCCCTACCAGTTCCGGTGTAAAAACAACCGCTGTGTGCCCGGCCGATGGCAGTGCGACTACGACAATGACTGCGGGGACAACTCTGATGAAGACAAGTGCGGTAGGTCACGGGAATGGGAGGATGTGCAGGACACAATGTTGCCACCATCGTCATCTGCCCAGCTTCAGTACACTGTCTGTACCTGAAGGCGCACACTGACTCGCCTGTTAAGGCTGCGAGACAACACACACTGACCACGTCTCCATTCAGTGCCATTCTAATGCATCCCCCACCTCATGTGTTCTCATTCTGTTTTCATTCCACACTGTCCCGCTGGCGTGAGTCAGAGGTAGGTCTCGCCATCTTCACGTTTTATGACCCCGCTCCTCCGCATTCCTCATTACAGTCGCTGTAGGCCCACTCCCAACTCCCCCTTATCCCCCCCCACCCCCCCACCCACCTCGACCCACACACTGCGAGAGCTGTTGTGAGAGAAAACATGGCTCCAGCTCCACGGTGTTACCTCCAAATGGAACGCATGCATAATGCATGTTGATCTTAACATTCCGACGTGCGGTGCCCTCTTTTGATCTCTCAGTTGACCTCCATCTGTTTCTG
>JAODTR010080891.1:0-14784 GCA_025399935.1 Amblyopsis rosae | reverse complement strand
GTAGGCTATTAACTGAAAAACCGAAATAACCGAAAAGGGAAAATTACGTCGGTTCGATGTTATGATTTTCGATATCAGTTACTTTTCGGTTAATCGTCCAGCCCTAGTGTTCAGCCTTCTGTGGTTTGTAGGTATGGAATATCCCAGATGAAGGCTTGACCAGTCCAATGACTGAGCCCATAATGACCCTGGAAGGCCACAGTAAAAGAGTGGGGATCCTTGCCTGGCACCCAACAGCATTTAACATCCTGCTAACTGCTGGTAAGCTGAACTTCTCCTTCCCTTTTCCAGTTAGGTGAGGACGATTGAGTGAGTTTGTACGTTTTGTTACTAATAATAATTGTGTTTTAATGTGAATCTATTCCATGTCATTCTATGCTCATGGTGCAATTACTTCACTATGTCTTTACGTATATTCTTCTCTGGGACAGCTGCTCTGGTGGCTAACTGTTGTCGTCTCTCTGTCAGGCTGTGATAATGTGATGTGTGTGTGGGACGTTGGATCCGGGGAGCTAGTATACCAGTTAAGCGATGCCCACCCTGACCTGATCTACGGCGTGTGCTGGAACAAGGACGGCAGCGCCATCTGTACCGTCTGCAAGGACAAGGCCCTGAGAATCATTGACCCGCGACGGGGTACAGTGCTCAAGGTGACTTGGAATATATTTACATATTTTACACATTGTACTATACATGGAAATATAATGCGTTTAGTTTTTTATTTCTCTTCTTCTAAGCTATGCACAACACATTTTTACAGTAGTATCTCTCAAAATCCGGTCACAAATATATAAAATCCATGTTCACCTTTGCCAAGATATTCATTCACCTGTCAAGTGTGGCATATCAAGATGCTCATTAAATATCTTGATGGTTGCACGTGGTTGGACTGGTCACACTAGAAGGCCATTCTCAAATGAGCAGGTTTAACTTGAAAATGTATTTTATTTAGTGTGACCAGTCCAAGGCACACCTGTGCAATAGTCATGGTGTTTAATCAGCATTTTGATATGAAACACCTGCCCAAATGAGCCAGGTGTGAAAGCACCCTTAGATCATTTATAAACTCGTGAAAAATGGGAGCGAAAGCAAGTGTTTTGTTTTATTCAGTATGCTATTATATTACTGTGGCCTCTAGAGCAGTCTGTGTGCAGTGAGAAGGCTTTCGCCCCAATGGAGCGGGACAACTCTGTTGGGACATCTGTTGCAGTGCAGAAGCAGTCATTATCACACAACTGTTCTATATTCATATAACTGGCTTGTAGGTGCGAGAGAAGGTCCACGATGGCTCCCGACCAATGAGAGCTGTCTTCCTGGCGGATGGGAAGATCCTGACCACAGGATTCAGTCGTATGAGCGAGAGACAGATGGCCTTGTGGGATACGGTACGTCTGAACCTTCACTGAACTTGTTTCAAAGTACACAAAATGCAAGTTGTAACATGGCACGGCAAATTATACAAACAAACAAAACCGCATCTTTTTTTTTTTCCGCCTTTTTTAGAACGATCTGTCTGAACCAATGACAGTGCAGGAGATGGACACAAGTAATGGAGTGCTCATGCCTTTCTATGACCCTGACACAAACATGATCTACTTGTGTGGAAAGGTACTGCATTGCTCACAGCACTGAAGAGCATGCGTCCTGTTCATCTGCGGTTGGTGAATTTCCGCCATGTTGTTTTGTGGTTGTTTTTCAGGGGGACTGCACCATCAGGTACTTTGAAGTGACAGACGAGTCCCCGTATGTTCATTTCCTCAGCCTGTACAGCAGCAAGGAGCCACAGAGAGGAGCCGGCTTTCTCAGCAAAAGAGGCGTGGATGTGAATAAGTGCGAAATAGCGAGGTGAGCGCGTTCTTCCAGCACGCCTGTACACTGGCGTTATCAGATCTCCTGTTTCCCATTGGGTCTGCACCATCTGTGTTGCCTGTGCAATGGCTCATTTCTCCTCATTCTGCAGGTTCTACAAACTGCATGAAAGGAAAATCGAACCCATATCCATGACTGTGCCCCGAAAAGTAAGTCCATTGAAACATATGACAAAATGATTATTGTGCACATACAGTAGTTGCCACTGAATAATTTGAAGTCCAAATGAAGCGTTCAGGCCCGACTCGATGTACGCTTAGCTGATGCCTCCACTGATTGGACAGGGCTTCTCAAAGCAGCGCAATGGGGTGGTCCATTTAAAAATCACTTTGCATGTATTTCTGAACTGCCTACAGCAGCAATCTGACAACACACAGCGCCACTTTAATTTCACTTCTGTATTTCTACCGTAGTGGGGCGTTGACATCACACTGGTCCTGTTCAGAATCCATGCTCAATCTGCACCACGTGTCTGGACAGGGAGCAGATCAATACCGCTAACCCCTTGACTACATTGGTGCCCCTAGAACCCTAATGTCCACCACGACGCACACTTGAAAGCTGTCCAGGCTAGATGAGGGTGTTTTTGGCACGTTTGGCTGGCCGTTGGTTCAAACCACACAGCCACAACTGCATTTCGGCGCACAGCTCGAGGAGTTCACCTCTCTCGGTAAGCACGCATCCTTGTCAGACGTGGTCCTGAACTGAGGCGCATCTCTCTCCAGTCAGATTTGTTCCAGGGAGACCTGTACCCCGACACTGCAAGCGTGGAGCCCTCTGTGCTGGCCGAGGACTGGATAGCCGGGCAGGACGCGCCTCCCTTGCTGGTGTCTCTGAGTGGTGGGTACTCCGCCCCCCCCTCAAAGCAGAAAGACCCCCTCCGGGCCAGGTCCAGGCTGGTGTTGCAGGACCCGGGCTCTGGAGGTGCCACGCCCACCGCCACGTCCCCGGCCACGCCTATTGCCTCGCCCGTCACCAGGGAGATGGAGGAAGCGGCGCCACAGCCCTGGGTGCATAAAGAGGCAGACGGCACGTCTGATAAAGCAAGGAAAGAGGTGAGAGAGAGAAACGGGAGGGAGCTAGCGAAGGCTAGCTAGCCGACTGTTCATGTTTCACATGTACGTAAATTCACGCGTCACCCTCGCTTGTATCTCTTTTCCCCCGTCGTCAGGATGACGTGCTGAATGAGTTGCTAGCGGAAATGAAGGCCTTGCGCAAGGTGGTGCTCGCCCAGAGCCAGAGAATCGAGCTCCTGGAGAAGCAGCTAGCTCGCATCGAGGACGGGGACGTGTGAGCCGGTCGGGAGCATAGCTTCACTCCCAGGGCATTCTTAACTAAACTCCATAGCCTTAGCCTTACTAGAGAATCAAGCGTACCCAAAGCGGTTTGAGTTAAGCGTTAGGTCAGTGACTAACTGTTCATCAGAGATGCCTAGAACCTCATCCACTGTAGCAACGGAATTGAGATCGCAATTTGTTTTCCGCGGAGAGGAAGAGTGAGGGAGGGTGAGAGTGATTTCGTCTTTATGTAACTCAATTTGGACTGAAGTGATGGGTCTTTTTAAGGGCGCGTAAAATTGCAGCTTTAAGGTTTGCGAAACGTGTTTGCTATTCATTGATTAAATTATTTGAAATGTTTCTTAATTTCAAAGGGCTTTGATTAAAAAAAGAAAAAATTAAGATGTGCTATAATGGCACCACTGCCAAGTGTAAATTGAGGCATGGGCCAATAATGAACACCTGAAATAATTAAAGTGGAGGATTCAACACTAATCTCTCATACTAATTTGAGGGGGGGGCCGGGGTTTGCATAATTGCATTGTATTTCTTTTTTTTTCATTCAAGCACCTGTAGAGATGTATCCGGATGTATCTTGGTATTTCACCAGGTAGATAAAGCTGCTGAATTGTGATGGCATGTTAAACATGATACATAATGCGTGGCTTGTGCTTTATTTACTTCGGTGGTTTTAGACTAAAATATCACACTCCCTCCAAAATAATAATTGTGATTCAAAGTTTTGGATACGACTTAATTAAGCAAACTACTTATTGCCTGTCTGTAGTTACTTTTCTGTGTTTGGATTATGTTTTTCAGCCAGGAGCAAATTGCAAAGGTACGCAGACTAGCTAGCTAGTATTTATCATCATTGCGCAGAGCAATAAAAGCTTAAAAAAAAGTTTCATGTTAGTATGATTGGGGAAAACAAGCTTAGCTCAGCAATGACAAAGTCGCTATCCTCCAAACATTTAGTTAGAGCAACAGGCTTAAAACGGTATAATGCATTAAGACAAACAAACATGCAGAATGTGAACCACACCCTTCATGCTCATCTGCCAAAAACAAAAACCCTAGGGCATAAGGATCCCATCTCAAGTACAGAAAGAGGAAGTACATATGTTAAACGGGTCTAAGTGAAACAGGTGTATGGATCAATATGTAATAGTCTAAAGGCAGCTGTTACATTGGTGTGAGAAACTGCTCAGTGACTGCTCTATTGAAAAAGGACCACAACGTGTTTATATTTGCGGCCCTTTTTTGCATTTATCTGTTACCTCACCATTGGAACATTCCACACCAGGCTTATTTCTGCATTCCTTGAGTACTTCCTATTCTTTATGCACTGATTGTCCTTTTTTAAAATTTGTAAACCTAATAGGTCATGAGACTTAACTGTGCAAACCCAATAAACAATTATATCTTCTGCGCTTATGGACTGCCGTATTATTTACCAACCATTAACACTGCTAAATGTAAATTTAGTAAAATATTATTTCATAATTGCATACAGGTATATACAAAGAAATCCAGTATATACAAACTGCATAGTTTTATTAGATTAGATGGTGCTTTATTTATTACTTGATTAATTATAAAATAGACTGTAAATAGGTCATGACAGTATCTTAATGTTGGCTGCTTGTCAAATGAAACAGGATGTGGCCAATGTGTAGCCTACAAGATTTTTTTTTTTAAACCTGAAAATTGCTGTAATTTAAAAGCATACAATGATGATGTCTTTGATTTGTCTAAATTTGATACATTGAATTGTGCCATTTTTTTATTTATAATAAATTTTTCTAATTATTTTTTTATATTTTACCAGTTGCATGTGTACTGTTTGAGAAATGTGGCGTATTTTATATTATATACAGTTTTTATGAAAAAGCATATATTTTCATATTAGGTTATTTGTTTACATTTTCTGCCACAACATTTAACATTTAAGATAAAAAATATGTCATGCCTGAGTGGCTGACCCCATAGATGACGTCACACCTGAAACCATAATTTATGTATCACAGCTTCTTTGTGTCACTCTCAAGCTCTCTCAACATTAACACCGCACACTTACAACCATCCCTGAGACAGGCTTGTGTTTGCTATCCGCAACACCTATCAGCAGTTAAGTGAGTATGATTGTATTTTGTCTGTTAGCCCATGCTACATGATTTCTGTGAATGCCTATCTAATTTGGCAGATGTATTCAAACAGGTGTCTAGCCTATACCGTAGTTCCTTCCAGTTACGTTAACTCAAAGTTATGTGAAATTCATATTTACGGTCTTCTGTCTTCACTGAAAATTGCAGATTTATTTCTTTTCCATGCTGGTGATATTTGAAGTAACTTGTGTAACATTTTACAGTTAACCTAGTAGTAAGTTTCCCATGCATGTTAAACATGCATTATACCAGCACATGAATGTTTAGTAAAATTGGGGTTGGCAATATCGCATACACAGGAAACTAGCAAATGAGAACAAGGTTCTGCTATAGCTGCGAGTCATTTATTCAAACCACAAAGTAACTCTCACATTATCAGGGCCTCCACAGCTATTTCCTGTGAATGGTTCCAATTGAATGTCTTAACTAGTAGGCTATATTCTATATTTTAAAACTTCATGAGAGTTCAGGACATGCCTGTAGCTTGGGCCTGGGGACAGGAAATTATCTTGAAGGCCCCCTGGAAACAAATAAACTTGACCTCATCCAGTAAAAAAAAAATTTCATGACAATTGTAATCCTTTAAATATTGACTTTCCTGTTCTTAGAAATTAACCATTATGTTATTAGTAATTATATTTTAAGATTTAATAATATATTGGTAATGTGTTAGTCCTGATAACATAATGCTGTCATTATTTAATAACATTATTTCCTTACAATTCATTACAGATTGCTTGTCCAAATGTTCTAATTATTAGTCGCTTTTGATAAAAGCATCTGCTAAATATGCCCACAGAAACTCCACAGCGTCACACATCTTCCCAATCAAAATCTGTGGCCAGATACGGAACTGCAGCAAACCATAGCGTAAAAGACCAAAAATATTTTTGCATTATAGGAAGTGGGCAAAGTAAAATTGATTTCGAATATAAAGATAGAAAGAAAAAAATAAGATTTTATTTTACTCACAAATACTATAAACTTTGACAAACATTAATTTTTTACAAACTATTTCAACGTATTTTTTAAAGTTAGAGGGCCCTTTTTGAACCCCGTTGATCCAGGGCCCAGCGATAACTGACCCACGTTTCCCCCCCTTGTCGGTGGCCGTGGTTCGGGTTAAGGGATTATTAACCTACATTTTACATTTAGCCTAATTTCATAGGCTATACAGCCTAAAAGTAACCTTATGCATATCTTATATTTGTATATAGCTATTTTATAGCATTCTATTTAGTGGCAGACTAAATCTGTGCTGATCACTGACAGAAATCAACAATTATATAGCAACATGTGGCCCTCCGCCACAAAGTGCCTTTGTAAATGACATATTTGAATTTCTTTATTTCAAATGCAATGAAGTGTTTATGCAATATAGCCTTAATCGACGTTATTTAGCAACAATAAATGTCTAATCACATTCTCTCTCTCTCTCTCTCTACAAGACCTATAGGCCTAAATATGTCTGACACAAAGCCGGTCACGAACAATTCCACGGCGAATAAAACCGTTTTAATCCTGTTCTTCACACTCGTCTTCTTGGTGATATTGCTGATATTTTTGTACAAGAAGCTGAACAGAGACACCGATGGAAAGTACACGGTGCGCCGCATGGTCTACAAGGAGGGGGGGCTCAGAGATCGTGCGAGGGGCGCGGTCGGGGCGATAGAGGCCCGCCTGTGGCCCCGCAATGACTCTGAGGAGAGAGTGCACTCCGACGACGAGGAGGGGAATGTGAAGAGTGGCGGCAGTGGCAATGAGGGTGAACGGGGTGAGGAGGAGGAGGACGAGGGGGGTATTGAGAACGAGTCTGGAGAGTCTCACAGCTGCGGCCGCAGTGAAAGAGAGTCGCTAGTTGTGGAGGCGGTGGGGAGTACGGAAGAGGGGGAGAAGGAGAAGAAAGAGCAGAAAAATGAGGAGAAGGGTCAAAGCAGCGAAGACGAAGATCAAGAGTGTGACCAGAAAGGTTTGTTGGTAGACCTTAAGCAGTTCTCTGGAAATGCCATCTGGTCCGAAGACGAGGAGAAGAAAGGCGAGCGACAGGACAATAATGTCACAGTGTTGTGAGAACATCTGAGGGCCGCAGTTAGCTTATAGGCCTACTACGTTTTTCTGAATTAACTGATTGTGCTGACGCTGACACCAAGTGGTCACTATTGCAAAACTACCTTATCTGTTGAATTTCAACTGGTCTATAGGTTATTGTGAAGACTGAAGCAGTTTGACTGATAGCTTGCCTTTTGTTACTTTTGTTTGTTGCTTTTCAATTTGCGAAATATGTTTCTTTTGTCCTGCTGTTATGCTTGTTTAAACGTGTTTCAAAATGCCATTAAGAAGTAAAACTTTTAATAGGATGCTTCTGTGTTGAATTAATTTATGTCCAGAGTTAAAACAAGTATAGGCTATGTCTAGTGCTTTGATAGTTTATAAACACATTACACATAGCCCTACATAACAATATATAATATAATTTAACATCATATAACATAATATACCTACACAAACAAATCATCTTAAGCTAAAATTGTTTCTATATTGTGAGACCAATGGGGATGTAGCTCAGTGGTAGAGCGCATGCTTCGCATGTATGAGGCCCCGGGTTCAATCCCCGGCATCTCCACATCTTTTTAAGTTTTAGTTTTTTACATATTTCGTGATTTTGACTACAAAATATGTTTAGAATTGAATTTACATGAGTAAAGTATATTAGGTAAGCTAAATAATAAATTATAATGTAAAAATATTTAGTAAAACGGCTACAAACAATTACGGCATTTATCATTGGAGGAAAATGTAAGTTGAATTAAAACCTGCTCGATTGTGATTGGTTATTTTAGCTCTTTTGGGCGTGGTAGTGTGCATGCTAGCTCTGTACGGAATTCACAACAACACTTTTAGTCGGGTAGAGGAATCCAACTTGTTTCCACTTTCTTCATCACTAGAGTGATGTTGATGTGCTCGGTAAATCACGGATGAACCAATAGCTATGCCAATGCCATAATAAGAAAGCCCAGTAGCCTAATTAAACTGGGTAGAGATATGCAGTAATGTCTAGATCCGACCGAAGCTGCATATCCCTGGACATTTACGGATGGATTATTGCCAAGCAGGCAAACAATTTAGCTGTATATCTCTAAGTAGCCTACGACCTAAAGTCATCTGATTGGTAAAATTACAGAAAATTGTTTAGACTGTGTGAGTTCAACGATCTCCGTGTGCGCTACCGTACCAGTAATACTTAGGCTTCCCGTTCCAACATTCCGATGGTAGCCTTCCCTATGGTACGTTAGCTATTTACGTTACAGTTTTAACTAAAATGCCACACAAATATAGGGAGTCTCTCACCGTATAACCCCGTTTGAGTGCGCGCTACCCACCTTATTTTGATCTTCTCTCACCCTAACTTGAATGTGGCAGAGAAATTATTTCAGTAGACGTCACTTATCTGCATAGGGAGTAAAATGCAATGAACCTGTTCGGTTTGTGCCCTGGAAATATCCCTTGTCTCTCCGATCTCGCTGTCTGATAAAAAGGACGGAGTTGTCGCCGCGCCTGCAGGAACATGGAAGGTACATCTAGTGGCATCTTCACATCCGCACTGATTTTAAAACACCTCGAGAAAATATGACACACATCTGGCTTGCAAGCTGTCCAAGATGGATGCAGAGGCTCTGTGCATACGGATGCGCGGCAGAGAGGCAGCAGGATATCTTTAAATGACCAATTTGTGCTGATATGCTCTATGTCTCGTTTTGTCTTTTGCAGGGGTAGAATGTTACTAGCATCGGCGGTAGTAGTATGGGAATGGCTGAACGAACACGGACGCTGGAGGCCGTACAGCCCGGCTGTCTCGCATCACATAGAGGCAGTCATCCGAAGCGACCCTCGGAGTGGTAGTGTTGTTTTAGGACAGGTGGACTCTCGCCTCTCTCCCTACATCATCGACTTGCATTCCATGCACCAGTTCCGCCAAGACACGGGTAAGGCGGCTTTACACCATTGGCAAACTCGTGATTTACCACCTTTGGGATACAGTAGACTGGATGGGGGTGTTGTAGCCAGCCAGGCCTAAAATGTAGGCCTGTTTACTTATGGATGCGTGTTAAAAATACATTAACGGTTCCTGTTTATCAGTGGCTATAGATAATGTTATTAATATATATTTGTCTCCAAAGCTTTAATCCTCCACAGGTGGGCTTGCTTATTACCCTCGCATAAACAATTACAAAAATTGTTATTGGTCATAGGCCTGTAAATATAATAAATTAATAAAATAAATAAATAAATAAGAATACTATGGGCACTTTCTTAACATCTTAAATGGCCAGGATATGATGGTTTGTATTAGGTCTACTTCTCATGTCCAGACTGACAGACATGGCATGAACCTGTGGTCATTGAAGTGGTGAGTCAGGATGGCTCTGTGTGAGTCAATATGAGAATATTGTTCTTGTCTTTTGTACAAGCAGCAGATGGAAGACAACCTTGTGCGTTCACTGGAACTCCACGTCAGCCACTGAAAATGGGTGGGGGGTGAGCAGGGGACCCTGAAACAAAGACGGGGATTATCTGACATTCAAGTTGGGCAGAGTTTCGACATTGCTTATTTCTGTCGACTTTGTTTGACAATGACATTTGTGCAGTTGGTCCAGACTAGAAGGCTGATTAGGGTGGGGAAAGGGTAAAGAATGGATGTGGACTATAGAAGTCTGAGATCATTAGTGTAAAGTTTACAAATACATTTGCATTTTCTATTGATTTCATTTGTTTAATGTCTACACCTCTAATCACATTTTAAATGGGTATTTTTTTTACTTATTTAAAAAAAATATTGGTCCCCTGTTTTACAAAAACGCTGTAACAGAACTGTCTGTTCTTTACGGTTGTTAGAAAATCCATTGTGAAGCTGTTTGCATTTTTTTCCCTACTACTACTGTGTACTGCGATATTACTCCAAATACTATTTATTACTAAACAAATTTAACATTCTACTAGGGCTGCTCGATCATGGGAAAAATAATAATGATTATTACGCTAATGAGGCATTCGCTGGGGAAAAAAGCAGTCATTCCAACCTGGGAAATTTTCTAGACGGGCAAAATTGGGTTCAGTGAGAACATTTAAGAAAGCTTGTTATATCAATGGGATTTTTGCCATGTTTTAGTGGAGTGTATTTATTGTATTTACAGTTTGATAAATTCCCTGCTTATCAGTGGGCTTTTTAAAGATTTTTAATATATATATATTATATATTATATTTATTATTTATTATTTTTACCTGAGCATGATGGCTCATGAAAGAAACTGGGATCCTCAAGCAAACACTGAATCTCATCAACATACAGCTGCCAGTATTTCCCTTTATTCTTGATTAACGTCAATATTGGAAAACCTTTACAGTGCTTAGTATTTTAAACAGTGATATGTTCAAGCAATGCCTTTATGAAGACTGCTGAGAGTTACTCTCGACACCCTGGGAAAGCAAACACAGACGGCTTTGGACCAGATCAAGGCCTGCAGCCAATCAGAATTCAGAACACAGTGTGCTGTTGCTAGGGGAAACCTGTTTGCCCAAATTCATAGTGAGCACATGCGAGCGCACACACACACATACACACACACAGACATTGCATTTGTTATGGCTATAATCTACTTGTCCACTGCAAATATGCATTGCAGTCATGTGTTCAAAACATTTGCTTTCACCCAGTGGAATTTAATATAGTTAAAGCAATGGTGTGCATTTATTGCCCAGAGGGGGCAGAGCTGAGCAGAAAAGAGGCACCTGTTTGATGTCTGAGTGAGTCTGTACTTTGTCCAATCACACAACAACATGCTAGTGGAAGGACCTACTGCTTTAAGTAAATAGCTAGCCCTGAAGGTGTACTTTTCGATGAAGAAATCCAAAAGGTACTTTAAAGGTGAATTCCTTGATTGCGTTACATTGCCTGTAAAGCCCCAGCGGCTCACACGCCGAAATGCACTGTGAAGCAAAACGTAGTGCTACGGCTTTGTTGATACGAGCGGTGTGCACCACTTTGTTTATGTTCCTATTTATGGAGCCAGGGCTGTGTTGAAGTATCACATTATTTTTTTCAACACGCACAGAGAACGGTAAGATAGCAAAATGTGAGAAGATATTTGGTTAATTTGACAAAAAGTGTATTAGCTTACATTTATCTTGCAATAGCTGACTTTACCTTTAAATATCTTTGTTAGCATATTAGCCTGTTAGCATATTAGCATGCTTTTACAAACACTGGAGGCCGTCTGTCTCAGGTACCCTTCGACCGGTACGACGTAGCTTCTACGACCCCAGCTCGGCACCGGGCCAGGGTTGGCTGTGGGAGTGGGAGAACGACGCCGGGAGCTGGACGGCGTACGACACGGAGGTGGGCATCGCCATCCAGGCGGCTCTTGATCGCCAGCAGCCCTGGCTGGACCTGGCTCCGCTGGGCTTCTGCTACCTCATCGACTTCCAGAGCATGACGCAGATCAACGGGCAGACGCAGCGCTGCCGCCGCATCCAGCGGCGCGCTGACCTGGCCTACCCGCTGGTGTCGGGACCCCTGCCCAAGGCCCACCAGGCCTGGGGGCCTGCGCCCCCTCCGGCCCTCGGAGGGCTCCTGGGGGTGGGCATGTCCGGTGTGGGTATGGGGATGGGCGGCGCCGGGGGCAACGGGAGCGCCTACCCCAGCGGGGCCCTCCCGGCCTCGGCCATCACCTCCCTGGGACAGCCGTGCGCCTGCCAGCAGTGCATGCTGGTGCTGAGCGTCAAGGCCGGCGCCATGGCGACCGCCCACACCCTGGGGCGGCGACCCCCCCTGAACAAGCCCCCTAGTCCAAAATTTGGAGGCTACGCCGCCCCGGGGGGGTCCTACTCGCTGACCTTGCCCCGACCTCCCACCCTGTCCCGCACCCTGTCGCCCCACAGGACGTCCATGGGCGGGGCTACGGGGGGCGCGGCATACGCCCACTCTCTCTCTATCCTGGGCTCGGCCACGGCCGCCCTCTCCCTCTCCTCCACCCGGCCACCTCCCCCGCCTCTCCCCCCTCCTCCCCCACCCCCTGCCCCGCCCGCTCCGGTGTCCTCCACCCCCTCCGCCCCCCACCCCTCCTCCTCCGCATCCTCAGGCCCTCCCCCCTCGGCCCTCCCGCTCATCTCCACCGTGGCTTCCAGCTGCACCCCCTCGCCATCCGCCCGTGTCCTGGGCCCCGTGGCGGCCCCCGGGGGGGCGGCGGCGTGCGCGGCCCCGCTGCCCCCCCGCGCCAGCCTGGCCGGTCTGAGTCGACCGGCGCTGCAGCGCATCGCCATGGCGCAGTCGCGCGCCCTCATCGCCTCTGGGTGAGTATGGCTCCGCACTTGACACTTCACAGTTAGACAACCGACAGTCGTTGTGAGATGAAGTCGACTAAAACCGGACATAGTTCAAAAATATAAGCCTACTTTTAGTTTCACTTCTCCAAAAATGTGTTTTTCATCTGTATTCTTAGCAAGTGGGGAAAAAATGATGTTTTACATCTGTTTAAAAGAGTTGTTATTTCTTCTTTGTCACAGCTCTCCGCACTAGCCAGGTGAAGATTGTATAATCGTTAATCAAGACTCGTTAAGCCCACATTTGATGGAAAATGAAGAGAAAATCCCCATTTGTTTTGCCAGTTGGACATACATTCCTAGTGATATGACACAGCTGTTCCATCCAGCTAGGACACCCTTGGGTTACAACATCACTCAACACAATATGTTTAGTCAGTTTGCAATCACGTATGTAATTGTTCCCTCCCTCAGTGAGGGCTTGTAAATACACCAAACACACACAGGACCCACACAATTCCGGATTGTTTAAAGCCCCTCACTTGTACAGATTTCTACAGATTATCCGATACCAGCCTCCATTAGTATTCAGTCAGTTTGACCGTTCACTTCTGTGGGAAAACGGCGCAAGCCATTCATGTCAACCTGGCTGGCCACCTTGACACAAGTGCAAAGGTGTGTGTTTCATGTAGTGAGCAGGGAGACAGCCATGGTTAGCATGAACTCCCATAGGCTCCCCTTCATAATACACTGTACCCCCCCCCCCCACACACACACACACACACACACACACACACTTACTCCACTCCATTTCCCAGCCTTTTCGCATGCCTGAGGGAGTTAGGTAACATCCAGTATTACTTGTGACACAAGGCAATTATCATGTTTTCAGTTTAAAAGTAATGAAGCTATTGTCAGGCAAATGTGTTATTGGGTAGAATAGGGTGAGGAAAGGTTGCAATAACCATGTGTCAAGCTAGAGGGTGCTAGTTAGTAACAGTAACAGTGTAAGACATGATTGGGGATGTTATGGGTTTCTAGTGGAATGTGCTACTAAAAAAGATTTCAGCTTTCATAGCTAGAGTATAGAGTATTTTGGAACCAGTCCATAGCGGATTATTTTGTATTTTACATGAGTTCGGCATACTGTAATTCAACAAGCGATAATTCCAGTTGTAATTGTATTTAAAGGAGGGATTTTACAATCAGGTGTTGCCAAACATTTCAGCTTGAGGCCCCTAAAGTGTGTCTTGTCCTGACCCTTACTATACCTGGAAGTGGTTGAACCAATACAGCCATCATATTTTTCTTTAGTAATTTTATAACTAGGCTAGTAGCAGAATATGTATGAATGTATAAACTGTAGTAGTTTTAGATAAATTATGCTATTTCTAATAGTTTTCTTATTTTATTTCTGTAAATAATCAAATTAATCCCCACTTTTGGAACCACTGCATGATTACCCTAAAATATTTTTTTTATAAAAGAACATTCAAAACATGCAATACTTTATAATTATAAAGTTTTGCTTTCCTTTGCTTTAATAAAGGTATTACATTCATAGCGCATTGCATGTTATTGCTAGGGCTGTCCTGAACACTATTTTACAGGTTTCGAATACTTGATGGTATTACAGAACGAGTATTCAAATACTCTCTCAAAAACACCATTAAAAACACTCAACTAAAATCAAGTATAACAGAAGTAATTTTCAATTCCTAGCTTCAGTGAGCACACATGTAAACATAGCCATTCGCTCATAATGGCCACTTTGATTGACACGTCAATTGAGCCTATCAGAGCTGTCCAATAGTATATTCCTCCTGTATTAGCCAATAAGAGTGTGTGTTGAATGAATAGCCTCGCTTGCTTCTTACAAAATTAGCCAATTGAAATAAATTGTGTGGATGACACAGTGTAGGGCAGGCAATTAAATTTAAACGTGGGTTTATATGGATTAGGGATGTGACGATACCAGAAATTTAGTAGTCGATACCAATACCAGTGTAATTCCACGGTTCTCGATACGCATTTCGATACCACGGGGCAAAAAAAATAAATATTAGAGATAAAAAATAAAAATATTATATTATAAAATATTCACATATACTTAAATGAGGCTCTAACTGTTTATGTAGCCTAGCTAAGTACATTA
>JAODTR010080880.1:0-14784 GCA_025399935.1 Amblyopsis rosae | reverse complement strand
CCGGTGTATAGGAGGTCCACCCATCTTCTAAAAACATTGCCGAGATTAAAGCGCTGGAGAACCACTTTAATATAGTGGTGGGCGATGCTGTCAAAGGCTTTCTCCAGGTCAAGCCCAATCAAGCATAGGGGAAGATATAAGGACTTATAGGGTTGAACGTATGGCCGGCACGTGGAGAGTTGAGACCCACCCAGTTCGGCGACGTCGTCTGCGTTCAGCCTGCAGCCACAGAGCCTCAGGGTTGTGAGCCCGCCCACGTGCTGGAGGTGAGAGGTCAACGCCCGCAGAGACCCGCCAATCAGCTCGTTCCAGGACAGGTCCAGCTCCTCCAGCTGAGGAAGACACCTGAACAACGTAGCTGTCCAAGGAGGAGCCTTATTATTAGCATTTATACTGTATGTGGATATCTGTTTAAACTAAATTAGCTTTTTATTAACATTTATACTGTATGTGGATATCTGCTTATACTAAATATGAGCTTGTTATTAGCATTTATACTGTATGGTTATTTGTTTATACTAAATATGAGCTTTTTATTAGCATTTGTATGTGGATATCTGTTTATATAGATTAGACAAACTCCAACTCCATTCTCACTTATAAAAGAAATTGACGCTAGTGTATTGCATTGATTGCATTGCCAGATGAAGACTATGAGAGATGTGTGAAAGTCAGATGCATTACACAGATGCACGTTGACAGCCAGGGCACGAGTGTATGTTTATTTGAAATAGAGAGAGGAAGAGCAGTAAAGGTGATCCTGATCACAGAAATTCGGCAATCCTTTAAGGGAAAGCGTATTACGCAGTGTTTCAGTAGATATTTATAAATGTCTGAACGCTGCTTTGACACTTTTATTGTTGTTAACACGATGCCTGCTTAACGCTGTCAGCCTGGATGGACGATAGCATCTTCTATCGTCCCAACCCTAGTGTGTGTGCATATGTGTGCATGTGTGCGCGTGCATGTGTGTGTGTGTGTGTGTGTGTGTGCATGTGGGTGTGTGCGCGTGCATGTGTGTGTGTGTGTGCATGTGGGTGTGTGCGCGTGCATGTGCATATGTGTGTGTGTGTGTGTGTATGTGGATGTGTGCATGTGGATGTGTGCGCGTGCATGTGTGTGTGTGTGTGTGTGCATGTGTGTGTGTGCGTGCATGTGTGTGTACGTGTGTGTGTGCATGCCAACCCAGCTCCAGTAGGTCAGTAGCAGTCAGGTCACAGTGGGCCAGGCTGAGTGAGCGGCTGTCTGTCTTCTTCCCCAGCCTCTGCAGGAAGACAACCAGGCGGCCCCAGCCCAGGTCTGCATCGCCGCCGGCCTGGTCAGTGCCCCCTGGTGGGGAGGAGGCTAGAGGCAGGAGTACACACAGCTTACTTTAGAGCAGCGATCACCAGCCTTGTGAGATACAAATTCTAAATCCATTTTCATTTCAGCACGAGGAACTCCTCAATGCAAAAGCATGTGTCGACCATGTAACGTAATAATACGCATCATACATTTTGGATGACTTTTAACATTCCGATGGGGTTAGATAAACTGGTAGTAAGTCAAATCGTAAGGACGTTTGATTGAAATGTTTTAGCTCTGCCTTTAAATGCTTTTGAATAGAAGGGCTCCAGACTGATTCTTGCAGATACCCCCTCCCCCCACACAAACTTTGGCGGTGCCTTGCTCAAGAACAAAGTCAGCAGTGGTTATTATTATCTCACCTGGACCTTCCCTCTCGTCCGTCTCTCTCTCGGGCCGGGACAGGAAGTGGAGAGCTGGCTTCCGGTCCACAGCGCTGCGTTTACGGCGAATCTGGCTCATGAGGAGGTCGAGGGGCGAGCGCTTCGTGCAGGAGTCTCGGCCCCTTAGCCCCTCTGACCAATAGGAAGCCGGCATGGTGTACAGAATGTCAGTAAATTAATGTCACAGAATTTTTGTCTTGCTGGGATCATGTTTAATTTTTTTTTTTTTTTATACTTAATCAAAAAACAAAACAAATACTCAATTAGCGGCTCACCAGCTGCCCCCATGTGGCCCACTAGGGGATTGCACTATTGAACACTACATTAGTTCAATATACTGTATACCTACTATACGAATATACAATATATTACTGTAAATTTGTTATTATGAACTGTTCTACAGCCAATACATCATGACATAGCCTGCTTGTAAATGTAGTCAAGACCTAATAATCAACATGATTAAATTGGTCTGAGTGACAAGCCCACTTGTGTGCACATGTAAGGATAATGGTCGGGTATGGTACTAGTCACATTTTAACATATACCAGTAGGAATACCTGGAATTCGGTGCCAATAGTCTACCCAACTTTATTAGGTTTTGTCTTTACTTTGTCTAACAAATATATTTTCAGACACCACATTGCAAACTGTACCCATGTGAGCATGACTGCAATTGTGTTGTGCAAAAGCCCACATGACAGAGATTTGAATTGTCGGCATCCTAAAATTCTATAGAAAACCTTCGCCATTGACTTGACACATTTAACATTAACCAAGCTGCTGGGTGGATGCTCTCGTTTTCTTGCTCGCATATACTGGAATTTGTAATTATAGCCCTGTCTTAATGTACATATGCATTGTTTGCAGGTGTTCTGGCAAAATACATACATTGTACATGCATTCAATTGCAAGTGCTGCTATAATTCTGGACATGTCAATGATAAGAGAAATGAAGACCTTATTTTATCAGTTATTTCTTATTCCTTATATTTGCTTTAACCATTTTATAAAGCCTTATGTGGTAAGTAATGAAAAAAAAACGAATAACCATTATTTACAGGCCAAATGTAGCCTAGTTTTTATATATATATATATATATATATCCCGCGCTATGACGCTGTGTGTAAGTAGGTTGTTTATTAACTAGCCCACTTCAAGTAGTTTTCGTGATTCCAAAAATTTTTTTAGTTACTCGATTAATTCACGTTTGACATGTCTTATTTCAACACATGCATCAATTTTAATTAAACCAAAAAAGTTATGTCTACGTTGTGTGTAACATTGATTAGGTTTATGAATGTCTTGTCTACATTTAATGAATGCATTTACTCACCTGCAGGATCCATTGTCTGTTGGCCAGAAGTTAACGTGGATCATCAGATTTAGCGCTTTATTTAAATTCGACGATGTCTTCTCCATTTACTTCAACATTTGCCTGAGCTTGTTTGCAATGTGCCTGCAGGTTAACACAGCGAAGACGTCAGCTGTCCCGTGTTACTCAGGTGACTTAACCCGGAAGAGCCTCTGAATCCTTCCAACTTAATAATTATGAAGATCTGAAACTTGAATCCTTCCAACTTAATTATGAAGATCTGAAACTTGAATCCTTCCAACTTAATTATGAAGATCTGAAACTTCCTCCCCCACCGAGTCCTTTACATCACCAAGTGCTCAAATCATATTTTAAGGGTTAGGGATGATTAACAATCTAAGTATTCTAATTATAACTTAAGTATGACATTCCTAAACTACATTATGGTTTTAAATGGTGATTCATTTTAACAACCCAAACACAGTCATCTTACAAATATTCATGTATTACATTATTTGAATACATTCTTTTTCACAAATACTTTTTATTGAAATATTCCCACCCAGCTGTAAATTGTAGTAGTATTGTGATGGGCAGAACATTGGTGTCAAATGGTTACCAGTTGTATAAAATAAACTAAACAGTTTATTCTTCCATTTTATTAGTCAACAGAACCCCTGACCCTCCTCCCTCAGATTGGTTGTTAGTGAAATTATACCTCTGTGTTATTATGAAGGGAGTGAATGCCTATTAACAATTATGTGAGAGGACATATTGAACTTATAAATAGGCATAATTTTCCCTGTTGGCATCAACAGGTTTACAGAAATGACCTTGGTGTGAATTAGCCACCCTGCTTTACGCTTTAAAAGCAACATTGCCTTAACATGCCTTAACTTCTGCCTCAAGGAGGCCCAACAAGGAGGCCTCTTTAACCTATTGAGACGCCCTCTCAGTTCTGATGTGTGAACAGCCTGTTGCCACGGTGGCAAGCATCCTTTTGCCGCTCAGTCGTCGTCCACGGTGGGTGTGATGGTGACACCTCTCCTGATCTGGCCCCAGCCAATTAAACTGAAGGAAACGAGATGGAGCCAATGAGCATTACCAACACCACAACACTTCACACAAAAATCAACTTATCTAATCGAGCAGAGCATTCTGGGTAGTCTGTGACCCTCACCGCCAATGTTTCTCCACACGGCGACTCAGGGCGATCTTCTCCCCGACCTCAGTGCAGACAGGGTTCGTCAGGACGATCTTGGCCAGGTCGGCCTTGACGGCGCTGACGCGACCGCCCGTGGACAAGGAGCCGATGTTGACCATCAGAACCTCGTTCTTCGACAGCTTCTGGACCTGACGGGCCCAAAACAACAGATGGGGTTAAAAACTACTTTTATACACATACAGCACTTGTCTTCATATCTACTAACTAGATTACCTTACCACGCATACGTTTGCCAGCATAGAATAATTTGGCTATTATCAGAATTACTAGTGATAATGCACAGTATAAGTTATTCTATTAACTGAACTAAACATAATAACATTTGTTCTGTAAAAGATGACGTTTTTTTTTTTCCCCTTTCTTTTGTATCAGTGTTCCCACTGAAATATTAAATTCCCTGATATCTCCCTGACAAGAAATCTGGAACAGAACAGGAACATTTTTGGAATATCATGGAAAGTTTAACCCCCTAAACTTGAGATCCGCGCAGGCGCAGATTTTTCATAGGTCTATATTTCGTATCATATCTTCAGAACGGTAAATGCTAGAAGCTCAGGGGGGTTTTCCCCATAATTCTGATATTCCGCTGAAGAGATTGTCTTTTTTTTGTATAGTAGGGGCTCTACAACATGGCGACAAATTCGGACATAAAATATGCCTTGCATAATGGATTCTCGTACGTTTCTATTCATGGCAGGTTTATTTGATGTAATATCTTCAGAATGGTAACAGATAAGACACACATCTTTTTGCAACCCCACGGCCAAGTCGCACCTAGAATTGCAACTGGAATATTCTTTGATAAAATGAGCCACTCAATCAAAACAAGGTGTGTGTACCCTTGTAAAATGTCCCCTGGAAAAAATGCTTTTTTTTTGCATTTGGGTTCCACTTGAAGGATTACTCGGTGATATACATTAAACAACAAATGCCGAACATAATAAAAACTACACTGTACCAAAAAATAAATAAATAAATACAGCATGGATAAAGAAATAGGTAAAAGCGTAACCAGTGAAGCAAAGGGCTTAAATAAAATGCAGCTAGTTAAATTCATTTTCCAGCCATGACTTGTTCACCTTGGCAGCCTTCTTGTCGCCCTCGGTCCGGACCCCCAGCAGCCTCCGCAGCAGGAAGTAGGAGATCTCCAGCTCTGTGAAGATCTCTGGCAGTGCCCCCACCGCCCCCAGAACCTGGCCCACCATGCGGTCAGCCCTGCACAGGGTGGGGTCGATCTTGGTGCCCACCCCTAGAGCGCACACACACACACACACACACACAGTGTTTACAGTTTGTTATGAAAACACGCCATTCCACCTGCAGCAGAACACATCTGGTGCGGTCTGGGCATGTCCGTACCGATTAGGCCACCGGGGGCAGCGTACTGCAGGTCATTGTGCTCGGCAAACAGGGACACGATCTTGGAGAAGATGGGTTTGCACATCAGCTTCCCCTCGTGGTCTTTGGACACGATGCCCGGTCGGACCTCCAGCTCCTGGCCCACCTGGGAGAGGAGACACAGAGCTCATGGGTGACTAGGCAGAGCAAGGCAATAACACTGCCAGGGTTAGGGGTTCAAAACTCCACTGATTTTGATTGGCATGTCAATTGAGCCAGTAAGAGCTGTCAAATAGGATATACCTCCTGTATTAGCCAGTAACAGTGTGTGTTGAATGAATAGCCTCGCTCTCGTCTTACAAACAGAGCCAATTGCGACCAGCTGTTATCTTTAAATGCGCTCCAAATTACAGTGATCGTTTTGGTTTTCCAGCAGCAGCGCTCCGCACATTTAAAGACAGTCAACACAGTAAACTGTAGTGGAGAACAGATTACTTTAAACTTAAATTCTGTTAATTGAATATCTATGTGTAATACAGCTATATTTTCTACACCAACTCAAGTGACCTTCCAGACATCAAAATGCAATTATAAATTAAGGGGCTTTTCTGGGGGAGGGAAACTATATTTAAGATTTTCTTGAAGTTTATCCTTTTATGAAATTACACCAGAATCAATGTTTTTAGTAGTCATGGGAAGGTCTGTGGGAACCCCTGCAGCTTCTGTGTTGCAGCGCACGGTCACTCGCACGCTGTTTCTTGCCACAGTTCACACTTCAGAGCTAGATTATCGTCAGAGCTGTCTTGACCGGAGACATTCTCCATTTACTGAGAAAAGTGTTCTTTACAGTTTTACTGAAACTGTCAGAGTTGTTGGTTCTATTCCCTGTGTAGAGCAAGGCACTGCCATGGTTGTGGGTTCTATTCTCAGGGAGCGGTACCTTCAGCACTCCCTTCAGGATGCTTCCACCGGCCACGCCTCCTTTCAGGTCGTCCACCTCACAGCCCGGCTTGTTGACGTCAAACGACCTGATGACTGGAACCACAAACGTCAACGCTCACATTCTCATCCCCCTCACAATGTTACTCTGACAACATCAGCCATATGTAGAAATAATAATAATAATAATAATAATAATAATAATAATAATATTGGTGTGTGTGCGCGTTCTGACCGATGAGCCTTGGTTCAGAGGTGAAGTCTCTGATGGGCACGGGGATCTTTTTGACGATGTACTCGCACACGACCTCGATGTTGTACTTCAGCTGAGCCGAGATGGGGATGATGGGCGCACCCTCAGCCACGGTGCCTGGAGATAGGGGGGCGGGGGGAGAGTTAGGGTGCACTTCTGCAGACACGGACGAGCACTGAAGCTGTCCGCAAGTATACAGTGTTGCTCCACTAGGGATGATTTCTGTCTTCATAACTAGAGATGCACGATCAATCGGAGGGTGACTGGAATCTAACTGTTTTCACCATGAGGGCCGTGTCATATAGCCGGTTACGTTACGGATCTTTTACACAGACGCAGCACGCGCTGTAAATGCATTAACATTCACTCACCCTTTTATCTAATGTAGACTGTAGCTAGCTGCCATGTGGAAATTCTAATCAGTGTGAGGAAGACATCAAGATGTAGGTAAGGTACTTGATAAAATTGGTTTTATATTAAGACATTTGTGATTTATAAAAAAAAATTAGAAAAATACTTATGCTTAGAGATCAAATCTATTTGCATATTGTTCATCTCACTGAAAAGACTAAGCTACTTGGCTTATTTTTACCAATCATTCCTGTTAAATGAACAATGCCTTGTAAAAGTGTAAAAACGATTTACTATTATGGCAAGCAGGGACGGTAAAAGTGAGTCTCTCGTCTGATAGGCATCCATAGGATAAACCCCTTGAGATGCTCGTTTTCAAGGGGGTCCTAAATAGGCTATTGGCCGCACGTTCAGAAAGCTACACTTAACATTGAATGTTTAGGATACAGCTTTGTAAGTCAACCAAATTGAATATTGGCAATAGAGAAGATCAGAGAAGATCAGCCAGATCACAAGAAAGAATAAAGAAACTTTAGGTTGGAAAATCAGGATCAGGATTTCCTGATTAATCGGGAGAAATCACAAACCTGATAACTCTTTAGCTCCAGCGGGAGAAACAACTCTCACCTTGGACGAAGGCCAGGATCTGCTCGTACTGCTCCTTGGCCTGGCTCTCCTTCACGAGGTCAATCTTGTTCTGGAGGATCAAGATGTGCTTCAGCTTCATGATCTCGATGGCCGCCAGGTGCTCTGACGTCTGAGGCTGGGGGCACGACTCGTTACCGGCTGGGGGAAGTGTGTGGTGGTGGTGGTGGGGGGGGGAGATAGTGAGACACATACCTACTAGGGCTGGACCCAAATATTAGATTATTCGTTTGTTGGGCATGTATTCGATTTACATATTGGCATTCAAGTATTCGTTTTTTCACATTAGGTATGCATGTTTTCCCATTAATCCCTACTGTCTAAATATAAACCCACATGTTGAAATGTAATTGCCTGCCCTACACTGTGTCATCAACACAATTGATTGCAATTGGCTCTGTTTGTAAAAAGAGAGCGAGGCTATTCATTCAACACACACACACTCTTACTGGCTAATACAGGAGGTATATGCTATTTGACAGCTCTGACTGGCTCAACTGACATGTCAAAGTGGCCGTTATGAGCGCATGGCTTTATATGTGTACTCACTGAAGCTAGGAATCGAAGATTACTTCTGTTATACTTCTTAATTATAGTTGAGTGTTTTTAATTGTGTTTTTGAGAAAGAGTATTTGAATACTTGTTCGGAAATACCATCAAGTAAAATGGTATTCGGGACAGCCCTACTAGCTACATCTTCAGGAGAAGTCCGGCTGAATTCACACGTGAAATTGTTTGCCCCCCCTCTGTGGCTTTGAACAAAAAGCAGTAATTTTCAGCGTGTAATACCGACCACAAGCTTTCCTATTGGTTTACCGCTATCCTCCGATTGGCCTCCAGTGAGGGAAAATTAAAGAAAGAAAGAGAAAAATTAGGACATGCTCTAGTTTTTGCCGTCCCGCTTCTAGGAGTGGAACGGGAAGCCTTTTGAATGTCTTTCTATGGGAGCCTCAGCATTCCCGCTCATGTGTGAATGCAGAGAGAGGGGGAGAGAGGGAGGGGAGGAGGGCGAGAGATGGCCTGAGCACTCACCAATCAGCAGGAGAGCAGCGTCCATGACCGCCGCTCCGTTCAGCATGGTGGCCATCAGGATGTCGTGGCCGGGACAGTCCACGAAGGACACGTGTCTGTCGGGAGGGAGGGAGACCGTGAGCCCTCACTAGCCCAGGCTCAAGGTCAGCGCCCACTAGTGGAGACGTTTGGAGGCGCACTTTCACATGACGGTCGAAACATCGAGGCAAACAAACAAGAACCTTATGGCTTTAACCTTTGACCTTGGCTGTGGCGTGCGTCAGGCGCCTTACAGCTTCTGTAACCAACGCTCCCATGGCATCCTAGCGATGCCATGTGTATTGTGTCTCCAGTGGAACAACAGAAGAATACGAGGCAACCTTGGATTTGCTGAAGCTGCCACAATCATCAGCAGTCAATTAGCAGAGTAGAAACAATCATGGTCAATTACTTTGAATTCAGGGAGCCAGCGTTTGCAGAAAGACCGATTGGCCAGCGAGCGTTAATATTTTACTGTTCGTTTGTGTGCGCAGTTCAGTAATGCTTTTATATGATCAAATCCTGCAGTTCTTTTCTATATTTAAAGACATTTTATAGTCTGTTGAAGGAGGGCACATTGACTCGCAACATAACAGGGCCAAGCCAAAGGTGTTTGGAGCCACTGCCCTAGCCCGTACACCCGACAGTGGTCCTCGGGAGCCAGCCTCACCTGACCAGTTTAAAGTTCCCTTTGGTCCCTGGTATGTCTGTGGGGAACTCATCTGGGGTACTGCTGCCACAAGACCTGTAGCACTCTGGCCGCGAGCAGCTGGGGTCTTCCAGCATGTACACCTGATGGACACATACGCGGATTTAGACACATCTAAACATGTGTATACATTGGAAGATTTAAACATGTGCTCATATTTAGACACATACACACAGGGTCTGAAATAAACACCTGCTATTTTAATAAAAGGCAGGTTTTACCAGGCTATAATACTGTAGGCCCCTTGTTCTGTAGAGACGGCACATATGTCCTTAACAAACACATTGCTGTTAATGTAGTCTGGCAGAGCCAGCCTTCATAAAGGTAAAGCCTGGGACACAGCGCTGGCTAACTGCATCAGTACCCGCCTACTTGACAAGCGAGGTATTTTGATTGACATGCACAACGACCAACTATGTAAATCAGTGATCAAGTCGGACGTTAAACTTACAATGAGGAAAACTAAACAGGCTGTTTACAGGTCGTGTAAATCTGTGAAATGTGTAGGCTACGGTTACTGATTAAAATGCATGCTTCATTTTTAATTAGCAAATAATGTAAAATAAAGCAGTGCGCCATCGCTGCACCGGAATTACGGAGACATACTTGTGAGTGACCATGCTAATTTCCATAGCCAATGGAAATAAACAGTATTACTTCCAGAAAGAGAGAGTCCCATGTCGGGCTTACAGAGCTATACGTATCTGACGTTCAGCACGGAGTTGCCTAGGTGACGTAGTGCCGATGAACAGGAGAGGCTCAGACTAGTATTAATATACTGGAGATAGTTTATACCAGTATAGAGTCTTACCTTGGCGTTGGCGTATCCCAGCTTAATGGTGATGTTCCTCTCCAGCTCATTCTTAAACCTGACCGTGTGGACGCCGGAGATGGCCTTCACCACGGTGGATTTCCCATGGGCCACATGGCCGATGGTACCTAGAGGACTGTTCGATCAGTAATGGTGTGGTGCAGCATAACGCTTTGTGACGGTCTTGCATTTCAGGAGCAGTCAAAGCCACAACTACAGGAGCATCACTAACTTGCCTGTGTGTGGTCAAATGCATTTGTTAACATCAATACAAATAACTTTACTAATTTCACATTCTTTGATGGCCATCATCACCCACTTCCACAAATATAGTCCAGGAAAGTGAACGAGGTCTCAATCTTGTCTTGGCTCTTACATTATAGTTATATGGCTACAAAGCTATCAGTCAGAATATTACACTATTCAGATAAGAATGGCTCCCATATATAGAAAGCTTGTAAACATACCAATATTGATGGTAGCCTGTCTGCTGATAATCTCATTCGAAAGAGGAGTGAGTTTAGAAACATCCTGTGAGAAAAAGAGTCTGTTAGTAGCGCTGTCATAGTCTTTATGTATTCATGAAGAGGTCCACATCGTCTGTAGCTGTATGTATCAGAGGACATGGCTCATAATGGGGCTCATACTGGGGGTAATATCGGGAATATTGTAAGAACCCAGCTACTGGTACAAACAATCGACAATTTACAAATAACTAAGATAACAGATGTTCTGCTTTTGTGTAGAGTTTTTCTCAGTAGTGATGTCATCGTAAACTGCTCATAACACCAGTAGGATGGTTGTACTAGCCATGTATAACTCATAATAAACCCTTATTAATACTAGCCATGCATAACTCATAATAAACCCTTATTAATATTAGCCATGTATAACTCATAATAACCCCTTATTAATACTAGCCATGCATAACTCATAATAAACCCTTATTAATACTAGCCATGTATAACTCATAATAAACCCTTATTAATACTAGCCATGCATAACTCATAATAACCCCTTATTAATACTAGCCATGTATAACTCATAATAAACCCTTATTAATACTAGGATTACGTGTCGACACGACACCACACCGTGGCGGGACTCAGTAGCATGTGCCGGGTGGAGGCTAACCAGGACCGCTGGCCTTATAACTTCACACATTTAAGACGTAAGGCCCTTTAATGGAATAAACCCTAAATAAAGCAGAACATCGTCACAACGCAGACCTACCAGGGTATTTAGATCCTGTTTGGAGAGATGAGGCTGGCCCAGCGTAGTTCCTGACTCGTCACCCGCCATCTTGAAACATAAAGGATCTGAGGCAGTTCGGCCGAGTGCCTGGATCACTAAATAAAAGAAGCGTACTGCAATATTTAAAAAAACGTATTCAGCTGTGTGATTGATACCTAATCGTATCTTAAAATGAAATCACACCGGTTTAATTGTTATATAGTCGTAAAAACAATGCGTTAATTTAATCAAATGTCTCAAGAGTTGATTATTCGTCAGGAACGGGGTCCTCTCCAAATAGATGATGCAATATGTTAATTTTAAATCGAGATTTGTACATAATTACCGATATTTGCTCTTATTTTGTGTCTGCTATGATATAGCGATGCTTATACGCACGTTACATCGTTAACGGTGTCATTTTTAGGACGTTAATAGCACTTAAAGTAAATAACCATCTGCCATGTTTCATTTGTGGGCCCGTCCCGTTATTATGACATAATCAATAGGCTCAGTAGTTTGTAGTTTATAGTTTAGTTGTATGTTATTGTAGTTTATTGGACCAGTTGTACATTTACATAGATAGTGTGCCATATCATAATTCACGGTGTGCCATATAATATTCATATAATACATTAAAAATATATAATAGCCTAAAATCCATTTGTATAACACGTTACATACAAGTACAGCTAGAAGTGCTTTACAGAGGGACTACATACACAATAGAAACAAAAAAAAAAGTAAAATGGTCAAATTAATACAATAAAAAATATTTAAAAATGCCTAAATTTGTTAAAGTTATTAAAAAGAGCTACATTTCCCTTATCCTTCCTGCCATTTCAAAATGTGCATAGCACCTTTATGTAGTTAGAAAAATGTCTTAACATACAGCTGTGGAAATTATTAAAACCACTGCAGCCGTTTCTCTTATTTATACTATTTAGACACATTTTTTTGTTTCATGTAATATATGTATTTTAGAACTATATAATGTTGTTCCATTCATTTTAAATGTTTTATAGTTAGGCAATAGCATGTTACTTTTACATAAAAAAATATGTGCAGTGGTTTCAGAAATGTTTTTCGTTGCTTTATATCTGTGTGACATGGCTCTGCTAACAGTGCTAGGTTATTGACAGTTTACTGAGCTTCTCACAAGGCTATTCAACTCCGGCCCTGCATGTTTTAGATCTCTCCCTGCTCCAACACACCTGATTCAAATGAACAGGTAGTTCTAAGGCTTCACCTTGAATCAGGTGTGTTGGAGCAGGGAGAGATCTAAAACATGCAGGGTGCAGTCCTCCAGGACCGGAGTTGAATAGCCCTGTTCTAGTCCATACAGAACCCGCAATACTTACGAAGTCACAAAATGAATAATAAATAAATATAGCAGAAATAAAGAACAGATTAGCAGACATGTGTACCTGTTTTTGTAGCACTTTTTTTTTTTACAATGCATTATTACTGAATGAAATTACAGTCAGATATTTCTTCAGATAAAATCCCAGCTTCCCGTCAGGACAGGGGGTCCCCAGGACCAGGGTTGGAGCATGGAGAAGTTTACAACATGCAGGGCAGTAGCCCTCCAGAACCAGGTTCCCCACCCCTGCTGTTGAGGCAGTGCTGAAGACACAAGACTTCTCTCAACAGCACATATGGATGTGCCATCCAAGAGGAGCTGCAGGTATGAGTTCATGCTATCCAGACTGAGAAATCAAACTGAAGCTCACAACATCAGGATGGTTGTTATCTGTGCCCCATTCTGCAAAATGTGACCTTTTTTGGATGATTCGTAACCTTTTACTTGGTGTTATTCTGTGATGTGTAAGTGCTTCCATAGTTTACGTAAATAGCATTAGAATACCAAACAAGATTGAAGGCAAAAAAATAATCTAATGAAAAACATGCATATTAACATTCTGTAGATTCATATGACGTGCAGGATAATTTAATTAGGATTCATTTAAACACAGCTACAAAAGGCAACAAGTGTATGAAAATGTAATATTCTTCAGTAATCTGGGCCAAGGATTGTTAAATATGCTGTTGTAACCTTAGTATGCAATATATCGCATACAAGTATACTTTGTCATTTATGGATAAAGTGACTTTAGAGTTAACATTTTAACACTTATGAACTGCAAAAAGATAAATATGTTGTTTCAGGAAAAGCACCTTAAGGCTCTGTATGTGGTCCTTAAAAGGACCGTTGGATAAGACATATTGTTCACTTTGAGCTGGTGTACTTGGTTACAGCCTTAGTGCCCTCAGACACGGCGTGCTTGGCCAGCTCCCCAGGCAGCAGCAGGCGGACGGCGGTCTGGATCTCCCTGGAGGTGATGGTGGAGCGCTTGTTGTAGTGAGCCAAGCGGGAGGCCTCACCGGCGATGCGCTCAAAGATGTCGTTCACAAAGGAGTTCATGATGCCCATGGCCTTGGAGGAGATGCCGGTGTCGGGGTGGACCTGCTTCAGCACCTTGTACACGTAGATGGCGTAGCTCTGCTTCCTGGTCTTACGGCGCTTCTTACCGCCCTTGCCGGCAGCGGTCTTGGTCACGGCTTTCTTGGAGCCCTTCTTGGGCGCGGACTTCGCTGGCATGTTGAAATAGCTAAGGAACTATATCAATCAAACAATGATGAAGTATAATAGCAAAATGCTCATCTACTCCAATATATACTCAGTTCATGCTAATACCGCTACGCTTTTCCCCTCATATTATTGGTTAAATATAGCGCGTGACACTTAGGCCGGGAAAATCGACCACGATGTACGACGTCATCGGCGGGAGATGCCTCTGCCCAAATAAGGAGTGCTGGGTCCAACCGATTATCCATGAGAAAACATGATCGGCCTTTTAAAATATTCCGCCTTTGATTCAGATTGACCGTGATTAACCCGCTGTGCTGCAAAACCACACGTTAAGACAATACATTCAGACGGGACAACACTGCACTTTGTACATGTCGAGATCGCTAGGTAAAATAAGCATTTTGCTTATCTAGCATGCACCAGCACACATCACTCAGGGGATATTTTACCGTTAAAGCCCTACGGTAGCTGCGATCTTTCCATGCATCCATCCATCTTCTCTCGCTTATCCGGAGTCTGGTCGCGGGGGCAGCAGCTCCAGCAGGGGACCCCAAACTTCCCTTTCCCGAGCAACATCAGCAAGCTCTGACTGGGG
>JAODTR010080859.1:0-14786 GCA_025399935.1 Amblyopsis rosae | reverse complement strand
CTTTCTCTCTCTCTCTCTCCCTCTCTCTCTCTCCCTCTCTCTCTCTCTCTCTCTCTCTCTCTCTCTCTCTCTCTCTCTCTCTCTCTATCCCTTTACTCCCAGCAGCAGTACACTTCAAACGGTGATTCATTTTCCATCCTTTTGGCAATGACATGACTTTTACATTAAACATTTGCCTAGGCATTTTTGGGGAAGGGGAAGGGCAAAGGCTAAGGAGGGGTGGTTGGGGGGGGGGGGGTGCATCTCTGTGACCCACGTCTGCAGCATACTCAAATGGCAGGGGGGTGGGTACGGTTGGGGTGTCGCGTGGGAGGGAGGGGGGCACTGTAGTTGCTACTAACTCCTGTCTGAAGGACCATATCCGTCTCCTCCATCTCCCTTTGGTGCTGCGCCGCCCTGGCCTGGCTCGGCAAAAGGGCACCTTGCCCTTTTCCCCTCACAATGACAGCATCCTGCGCTCCTGGGACAATGCAGCCCCGCACACCCCGCGCAGCGCTGATCTGCATCGTAAAGGGAGCGGAGTGCAGCAGGCAGGGAACAGCAGAGAGACCGCTAATTGCATTGCGAATGTCGGCTTGCCGCTGCAGCTCTCAGCTCCCCACGGACAGTTAGAGGGCGGTGGGGGAGGGAGAGGAGAAAGAGGGAGAGAGAGAGAAGGGTAGACGGGGGGAGAGAGAGAGAGAGAGAGAGAGAGACATCATCTAACTAGAAATCCCACTGGATACCGTAAAAAATAATTATTATATTCATAAAAAGGAACACTGTGATTGGCTTATCCGGGAGGTCTGGCGGACTGTGGAAACAACGCCTGCACCTCCTGTGACCCCACAGGATCAGTGGTTTAGTGGATGGAAGGATAAAAGCAATGGATGAATGGATGCACAGATTGGTGGGTGAATGGGCATCTCTGTTCCTCCTTTTATCTCTCTCTCTCTCTCTCTCTCTCTCTCTCTCTCTCTCTCTCTCTCTCTCTCTCTCTCACTCTTTGCCCTGTTTGAAAGGAAACTGGGAGCCATTGTTTATTGATAGCAACAGGTAGCAACAAAGCAGCACTCTGCGATGGCCAGAGCTGCTATGCCGGTACACTCGAGTGCCACAGCAATCTAAGCCCGACTGTGACACCGTCTCCCCCCCTTGGTCCATAAAGAAGGGACACTAACGGGGGAATACTTAGCAAGCCCCTGTTGGCCCAGAAATGATCGTCCCCTGGGCCGTTACTCTTCATGGCAGATATAGACTGATGGTCTATCACTGTGTGGCTGTGAATACATACATTATGCACCCCACCTGAACCGTGTCTGAGTACGCTGGGGGGATGGGGCAAATGGAGCATGTCACATCACTGCATTATGGGAGCGGAGGGCAATAGAATATAGAGGGACGTTGTTATATGTGTGTGTGTGTGTGTGTGTGTGTGTGTTTGGGTGTGGGGACAGGGGAGAAGACGGCCGATAGCTTGTCAGTCTGAGGCGCCTCAGCTGCCACGGTGTTGCCGTGGCAAGTGACAAGCGTGAGGGATGGTGCTGACCTTCGGCGGCGACGGGGCAGAGCAAGGGCGTGCAATTAGAAGACGCCCGCTACTCCTCCTACACACTCTCGTTATGCCTTTCTCTGAAGCCCCGCCCACACCCATGCACCCCTGCCTTCAGCCTCTCAGGGCTGTGCCCACCTTCCGCATGCTGCCGGAGGTCATGTGACTGGATGAGTGGAGCCCTCCGAGTTGTATTACTGCCTCCCGCGCTACTGCATATACGTTTGTGTCTCTTGCTGATTCGGAACTTTAATAATTCATTTTGATAGCCGAGTCACCAGCAACACGTACTGCACATTCCATTCAGCAGCGGGAGAAATTAATTACCGAAGACACAGAGGCGTTAGCTTGTTAGCATGTTGGTAGCACACGCAGTGCAATTAGAGCAATACATATACATTAACAGTGGCCTGTGTTAAAGCCGTACCATGATAGAGATGTAGTGTATACACTGTCTACAGTATCTTAAAATCTCATAAAGTTTGCTACTAGGGAAATTGTGCGAGATGCAGAAGTCTATATTGCATACGTCAAAGATTACACAAGTCCCTGTTTTTCTGAAAATCAATTAGGAAGATCCATTTTTGGTCCAGTATAAAATGCTGGTGTATTGCTTGCCTCTTATAACATGCCTAGTAATCTATATTGTAATTTTCAAGTTTTAAAGTGCCGTATGATCTCGGCACTCAATGGACAAGGGTCTGTGCAATCCTGTCACTCAAACTTAAAACCTGATCACAGATGGAGTGGCGTCTATCCTTGAAGAGGTCACCTGGTCTATGTGCAGTGTTAGTAGATGTGGAGCCTGAGGGTTTGGAAGACGGGCAACGGGAACCCAAGCGTGGTGAGGATGGATGCTAATGATGAAGGCGTAGAGTGTAAGGAGTTATATAAGGACTGAAGAGGAGTGTGGTTAATAGGTACAGAACAAGGAGGGGATATGAATGGATGTTTGAGAAGAGGAAGGCTATTGCGGCATTGAAGCAGCTCATACCAGATGCTCAAGTTCCACTCATAAAGCTACATTGAAGTACCCACACTGCACATACAGTACATACAGTACATTCAATTACTTCAAGTTTTCGATCCAAGGCTATAGCGAATTACGAATGCCGATTTTAAAAGCTCCGCTATGAAAGAAATGTTAAATAACGTAATAAGAAAAGGGAGGGGGGAAGGGTTCTGCTCATGATGGGTAAATGAAAGGTCACATTTGTGATAGATATCACCATACATCTGTTTGTGTGTATACAGATGCAATAGTATTGTATCGATACTTCCATCAGCAACACCAAATGACTGAAAAGCATTTCAAGGGAGCAAAAGTGCAGGCTACATTTCAATCTATGCGTTACATTACAGTGCACACGTGTTTTTGAAGTGGCTATAGGCCGTCTTCAGTGAATGAGTACCTTAATAATCTCCGAGGCATGACTTTAGCATCACATAACATTTTTACTCACGTTCATTTTATGGGCGGCACATTAAAGTCCTTTTTGACTAGAGAACATGTCCTATCTGAATGGAACCAATGCCCTGCTTTGTTACATGTTATTTTAGTGGGAGGATGTTCATTGTAATATACTGTGTGAAGTACAAAGGACCCCCTGAGTGAGTAAGAGGCACTGAAGAGGCAGCGGGGTGTGCTTTGAGGGTCCACTCGTAGACAGGCCCTCATCAGACGGTGGAAGACGTGCTCTTTGAGGTGGGAGGCGGACCTGCCAATCACGGCGCAGCCAATGCTCTTCCGTTTGAACGAGCTTTCACTCAATGAGGAGAGCGGAATGGTTGTCGCCACGATGAGAGACGGCGAGAGCAAGAACACATTTGGTGAACTGAAAGGAGACGAGTTGCCACTTAGCTGAGGGTGTCATTTGAATTGCCACCTGTATTATAAACCTGTCACTCACAGGGTGCACTGTATGCTCTGTTGTTGAGATATCCCACAATGCACTACATTGAAGATGAACCCATCAGTAATTTGTGACATTTGAGGTGTCTGACATCTCATGGAAGGTTGCGGGGAGGGCATGTGGATGCAGAACAACCTCCCAACATGTGTACGATTCATGTTTACGATGCCGTCGCTATTCTACAGAGCTACAGTATTGAATGGTGTCCGTCACCCACTAACCCCTTCCCGTGATAGAGTGTCTTATAGGTACTGCAAGCTTTGCCTGACAGCAGTGTGTGTGGAGACCCTGACCACAACATGGTGCCTGTCAACCTCTGTTCACTGGAATATACAGCCCTAAAACCCTTCCAATAAAGCCACTGCTTTCTGCATGGGCATTAATGTATAAAGCCTTGTTTCTCAGCTGGTCTACTCAAAGGGGATTTTATTACAGGGTTTAGCATTTTGAAAATGTAGTTGTAAGCCTTTTAATGGCTCCCCCCCTGTTTCCTTCTGTTCATCATCCAGTGTTATGCTCCCACGTATATTTGCTCTCTCTCTGTGACCGGTAAGGGTTAGCACAGTGTGGCACGATCACAAACGTCACCTGAAATGAAAGCTCATTAGGAGATAGAATGAAAGATTACCGCCTCTCTCTCTGAATGGCCACAATAGCCTTTCATTTCACAGGCCTGGGCCTTTTAGGATCAAGCTTTGACCCCTAAAGGGCATCTTAAAAGACCCCCAGCCCAATTGCCTGTGCCTCACATAATACAATGTTGATCTTTGTACAACAAAAAAGACCGGAACTCTCTATACTCATACATAATGTGTAAATAACAAGAATATGTATCAGATTAGGTGAGATAGGAAATTACATATTTTTTGGGGGGGAATTATATATGGAAATAATAATAAGAAGAAGAAGAAGAAAAATAATAATAATAAACTCAGTGTTGACCAATACATGAATATTCCGTAGGCCTACATATAATTCTACTAATCTAAAATAATGAATTCTTGTAATTTTCTCCCAAATTCCACGTCTGTATTCAAGACTAAATGCATTTCGTCATCATATGCTGCATAAAATGCTGAATTATTATTGTATTTCCGCAACCAGTGATAGATAACAGTAACACTTTTTCTTTATAAAAATGCAGTGCTCTAACTGCTTCGGCCCAGATATTTTACTGCCAGCTCCATATACCAAGCATAGGTTCCCTTCCTATGACAGTGCTTGCGGACAAGCGTTTCGACAATCGGAGCTAAAGCATAACTCGTTTGCTAGCAGGACACACATGAGCGCTATCCGCGCTAGCTCCACAGCTGAGGACACTGGGGGGGGGGGGGGGGGGGGGGCGAGAAAGGGGACAGGGAAATTATCACAAGTGCCCCAGAGGGGGAGCTAGCGATTTGCGTGTGTCTGCATGTCCCGGCGCATATCAAGGGTACGGCGGGGGTCTCCTTGTTTGCACGCACGTGTCATTGTCTCAGCGTGAGCCGTAGAAAAGCAGCCCGACAAACACTGGGATGACACGGATGAGGGGGAAGAGCGTGTGTCTGTTTGCGTAGGGATCCTAGCAGGGGGATACGGGGGTGGGAAGGCGGGGGGGGTGTAAAACATTCCCTAGTGGGCATATGTCTGCTTTCCTCACATACTGTACTTGCAAAGGCACATTACATGCGCTCAGAAGCGCTCATACACACACAAACAAGCGCATACAGTATAGCGCTGAGAAATGTATTGTGCAGGCCTACCAACCTGCTAGCAGTAGAGCAGGCAGAGGGACTATGGAGGGAAGGGGTCAAAGAAGGAATTAAGAGTCAAACAGGAGCCATTTAAAAATGCCTTTCAATTGAATATTCAAAATTGTCTTCTCAGCCACACTAGCCTGCTGCCCTGCTAGCGGTATCGCACAGCGGCTAACTTGCCCATTTCAGTCCATGAAATGCCTTCTACAGAGTACAGAGTGTAATTGTTTCCTTGCACACTGCGGAGTGAACATGCAGTGAGTCACGATTGATGTGGATAACGGCCATCTCCTTCAAACCTCCTCAGCTATCAAACACTCCATGTATTCACCTACACTAATCATCCTCACTGACTGGCAATTTAGACAATTATCTCCCAAATTCCCCTTTTAAAGTAAGTATTATTTTGAATTAATTCATATTATCTCACACAAAAGGCAGTTCACATTCGCCCACTATGTTCTTGTGATTTTTGGGTGATAATAGCAGTTGTTAAACTGCAAAGAATTAAGCATTAACACAACATAAAAAGGTACCAGGCTTGCTGGGTAGGATTCTAGATTTTTTATTGTGAGCATATTAGCAGCATCATTGGAATGACGGCCATCGATAATGAATGGTCCTTTATTCAATATTTTCTGAGTTTTTATTCAAGCTCCAATGAGTCTGGAAGGTTATAGCAGCTCAATTTAATGAGGAGTTTCGAATGTAAAATTATCTCGAATAATGAAGCGTTCATTCTAGAAGTCAGTTGGGATCTGGACAACCCTTTGGTTGTGAATATGTATCACCGAATTCATCTCTGAAACTCATATTTTATAAATGCCCATCTTACGGCACATAGAGTATGTTTCCTTTCTATATTCCTCTGCCCTTTCTCTTTGCTCCGTCTCTCCATACACAGTACGTCTCTCTGCTTATTGTGTAATTCCCATTTTGTACTTGCCCATACATTATTAAGAGCCAAAGAACATTGTTCTACAGTGTTAATGTTTCAACAGGCTGGGTGCGGATTACAGACACCCCCATAGTTACCAGGGTTTAGTAGGGTCATTTAGGCATGATATTAGCACATGGGCTTGTGTCGGTTAGTCTGCACCAGCTGGTTCATTTATCCTTTCCTTTCTTTCTTTTTTTTTCTAGTCTTCCTATACAGTGCAAATCAAGTCTCTCTTGTGGGTTCATGTCAGACAGAGAAAGATTGAAATTATGTAATAACCTCAAACCAAACTGCGTTCTCTTCACTCGCCTCTAGTGTGTTTGAATGCGTTCAGTACCGGTATCAGTTATTTATTTAAACAGATGTAAAGTTCCATTTTGTCTCAAAAATTAAAAAGCAAAGGGACTCATTAGTCCTGTCTGTCAGTTAGTCTAGTCATTATTGGAAGTTTTGAGAACATATGACTGTAGTAAACTGATCCATGTAAATTATAGACATTCAAATGCTACAGTATGTTATGTTGCTAAAATAAGATAATCTCTGAAACATCAGCTTTTAATTGGCTACTGCACAAGCATTGTGCTGCTAATGGGCAAGCGTGCTTCGCCTCAAGCACACCAAATTACAAAATAACACTGATATGCATGGCAGCATGCCTATGAATAGCCATGTGTATTGACGTGTAAGCATTTGCCTTAAGATTTGCTTATTTGAAATTTGTTGTGGGCTTGCTGAACAATCGGTTGCATTGTTAACAACATTATCCAAACAAGTCCATTTGTCTTCATGGATATGGTAGAAAATTCTTTGAAGAACCAACTGTGTGAAATGTCCTCCATATGTTGTTTTAGTATTGATATGTGGTTTAGGTTCTCCGAGAGTATAAGTTCAACATTGTAATTAATTATGGTTACAGTTTGTGTCTGTTACTGTAAGGCTGGGCACAATGATGTTCTGTGCAGGGGTTTTATCCATATGATTGTACCATGTGTGACCCCTGCTGGCTTTATTGTATCCCATAATGCAACATTTGATTATTCTCCATAAATATAATGGCATGGTTTGCTCAGTGCACTGATCTTGCCACTGAGGAGATTTGTATTTCTGGATCTTCTGGGAAATTAAGACAGCTTGCTCATGCACGCACACATGTGCGCACATACAGATACAAGTTCCCAGTCCTCTTTCTAGCTTGGGATGCATCTGATTGGCTGAGAACATGACACTTTTAAAATGTTGCCTTGGGCCTCCTACAGACTAGAACATGACCTGCACGCAGGTATACAACACCAGCTTACTGAATAAAGATATTATCAAATTGTATTTTACATTCCCACATCACTACTCCCCATGGGTTTCTATAGTCTATATTTATGTTTACAAATAAGGTCTCAAATATTCCTATACGTTTTCATTATATGCTTTCACCGTTGTAAAAAGCTGCCTCAGGTGGTATATATAACATATGCCCCCCCAACACACACATAGACAGAGATGTGTATTTCATATTGGTACAAAGTATATGACACAAATAAAGAAACCACAGACACATTTATGGGCACGCCCATATATGTGCAATGATAGTAATACTATATTTATTTACTATATATTAATATGCCAGTCCCTGCTAAAACATGTTCTTTGAGCGGTGCCGACCACTTAGTGTAGCTTTGTAAGACATTATGCAATGGCGGGAGACATACTGTGATGCTCTGGGGTGAGTGATAGAGGTGGGCACACACAGTGAGGGCTTAGCCTGTCACGGCTAAAGGTTAGCACATAGATTTATTAGCGCACCGTCCCTCTTGGCCGAGGCTGTTTAGGGAGGCAGACGCATTTAATGTTTTAGCTCCGCTGACTGATGTTGGCCAGACATTCCTATCTAATCCCTACAGAGGATGAGAGTGAAGAGAAGGCGATTGGAGAGGAAATAAATGTGCTTGCTGGCACTTGATTAAAATGCTAGGGCTTGAATCCTGCAACCTCTTTCAGACTGGTATACCAGCCGTTACTAGAAAGATAAAGGTGCTTATATTGTCACATACACATATATGTAGCGATTTTCATCCCTTAACCCATCCCTCAAGGGAGCAGTGGGCAGCCGCTGTGCAGCGACCAACTTGAACACCAGATTGGAGCCAGTGTCACTGGTCAGATGGCACTGGCTGGAGAATGATCCCAACATGTTTTTAGATAGTGGGGGATCTAGAGCACTCAGAGTAAACCCAGGCAGAACATGCAAAATCCACACTGAAAGGCCAGGACGAATAGGGTTCTACCTTCTGGCTGTGAGGCCACAGTGCAATACACTGAGCCACTGGGTTGCCCAGTGAAGCTCCCATTCACATTTACTTTATTGTACATATGTATCATAGGGATTACCCCCAACCTCCCCATTTGACATTAAACCTGATAGTGGATGCACTGTATGTCTTTAAAAGACAAAATGTCTTGGAACTTTGCTAGTTCCAAAGTAAAGTGTACTTGTTAGAGTCAGACAAGTAAACAATATCCTACAGACTGAGTTTCACGGCATCCTACTTCTAGAACATCATTATATTGTTCCTCCCGACGTTATCAGCAGGGTTCTAGTCATCTTCTCTCTGCACTAACAGTTATACACTCTTCTCACCCTAGGGGGTCTTGGGGACCCTCTGAGGAAGGCTATAGGAGTTTGTCCAGTTGAACTGCGCCTTGTGTTGCTCAGTAGAGAAGCAGGTGGGAAAGATAATTAACATCATGGCATCGTGGATAATGTAGTGCTACCGAGCAGGCTGCATTGAGCTACGAACAGAAACAATAGGGCTGTCAGTAAGACATCGTCTCATACGGGTGTCTCTCTCTTTGTGTGTGAATAAAAGTGATTAAAGCTGTTAGCAGGTTGGTATTGTATTGTATTGTTGTTATTTTATAAACATACTCCAGGACAAAATAAAGTATGAATCACCAAACGCAAGCACGCACGCTTCTGTCCAACACAGAAACACACATAAGAGACACACATGCATATTGTAGATGTGTGCGTCTCGGCACACTTTTAGAGTTCCTCCCATATATTAACGGTTCATCCACTACCCAGTCTGTGCTTTCACAGAAACATACACACACACATGCACACGCACATGGACACACACACCTACACATGCGCACACATCTGCGCACACATCTGCGCACTCACCTACACACACACCTGCACATGCGCGCACACACACACATGCACACACACACAAACAGTGAGAGGTCCAGACCAGTGTGCTAAATAAAGACAGACAGTGGAACATATTTTCACACCCAACGGGGCCATTAGCAGCTCAGTTAAGACCACCAGTAGGATCCTATCCTCATCAGCATCACACACACACACACACGCACACACTTCCTAGCTCACACTGAAGCCTGTCAGCCAAATGCAAGGCACATACTTAGACACATACTCGTTACACATTTCTGATTTATAAAATATTTCATTGGTTGTGCCTGTCAACGATAATGAGCAGGCTTTCCAGTTCTGTTTAGTGTGTGTGTGTGTGTGTGTGTGTGTGCGTGCACACAACCCCCAGGCTACATCTGAAATATGTATGCTATGCCCTGAAGCAACAGGCTCCTGGGGATTCAAGTGGGATCGAGGGTTACTGCTGGCTGCTATAGCGCCACCACGGACCTCCAGGGAACTGTGGAAGCAGCACGGTGTGTCTGCTGGCAGGGCCGACTGTTGCCACTCTTAGTGTGGCTGGAACTGCTCTCTACACCAGTGGTTTCTCAGTGTGGGGCTCCGAGGCCATCAGGGGACTGTGATCGTTCTGCCGGCTCACACGCTGAATGCGTTGATTTATTGTTGTTGTACAATTTCTTTTTTTATTCGTTAGGTTAGGTCATCATATAAACCTCATTTAGTTCTAGTAGTAGTCATAACATATAACCCTCTCTACTCTCCATAATGCAGGTTTACTGCTGTATCGCCGATATGGTCTCGTTTAGACATGTCAGGGCTTCTTGCTCATCAGCCATGTTGACTGTGATGCAAATTGGGTGGAATTATAACAGGCTATTTTCCCAGCTCTGACAAAGTAGCATACATTATTAAAATTATCAGATTGGTTACCACACAGCCCATTGCTACTCACAACTCAATATAAATGTTATCATATGCTGCTGTATATATTGTGTTTCACTAAGCTGAGATACAGTACAGTATACTGAGATATGATATTTCAGAAATGTAAGATTATTGTGAAACATAATTGTATATTATACAGATTGTTTATTTCATATCAATCAGAATTAAGCTAGCCTAATATGCTAAATCACAAACTACTGTATGCACTGATAGTTGTACACGTTATTCTTCCTGATTAACGGCCCACATAAACACTTAGATCCTCATATAAACCTAATTATGTTATTTATGGTGTTTGTTAGAATGTAGCACTCAAGCTTGTGAACTAATGGAGCCTCATACAATGTACCCAACTCCAGACAACATTACTGGAAAACCAATGCTTGTTTTGACCTTTGTAAGGAGACGAGGAAAAGAGGAAAATGGGGGGGGAAAAGGTTCCTCGATTATAGCCCACGTTATTATAAAAATGAATTTCCAAAGTTCTTTTCAATTATGAATGCTCACCCGAGGGCAGGCATTTGTACCTGGCACCAGTTCTCATTAATGAGAGCCTGGATTTAATTGACTGTGCGCTACAGACTGGGTTAAGAATGTCCTTGTAAAGCAGAAATCCACACATTGCAAATGCACTCACTCACACACACACAGTTGCACATGCTATGCATCCATGCTAGGCTTTGAGGTGGACCCACCACGTTTTTTGTATGCAGATGACACAGCCGTGTCTTGTACTACACGAGACTCCACACAGAACCTTGACTCTCATGCGCTTCAAGTGTCTGCTCACATCCGCTGGAGGTGCATGAGAACATGTTGCCCTGGGCGCAGTTCTATCCCTTCATGTCTCTCCATGTCTGTGCGCCATGTTATGGCAGTGGCATAAGGTGGGTAATGTGCTCCCTTGTGACAGCTTGCCTTTATGATTAAGTAAGGATAATTTGTCACAGGTTGATTCGAGGTGACTGAATGCACCCTGCTCTGGTTTTGCCACGCTTGCATGTTTGCTGAGGCCTTAGGGGGAATGCATTGAGGTTATGAGACAGTTACAACTGGGAGATTCAAAATAACCGACATATGTTACTGCATAAAACAGGCATGCGCTCCTCGCGAGCTTGCTTCAGACTTTGGTGTTAATTAGCAGTATTTAATTTCCAAGTTTAGATGATAACATGTTAGCTGCTGTACTGAACAAATGTGTGGCTAACTTGGTTTCATAAAAGCACAATATTAATTGAGTCGTTCACGGTTGTACAGTAGGATGCAGATACACTGATGTTAACATGATATGTCTGAAGATCTATGCTCAAAGAATGAGCTCTGTGCTAAGCTGCTCATAAACTATGTATCCAACCCACATCCACAGACAACTCCAGACAACCTTGAGGCTATGAGCCCTGGATACACATGATCAAAGACAAACCCAGGTCATGAAGGCCTTCATATCATAAACTGACAACTGTCGGAGTGGACACCCTTCCAAAATAGCTAGAACTATCTAGAGAGTAGTCTTGCAGAGCCAGCCTTTACATACGTAATGTCTGGGACACAATGCTGTCTAACTGCGTCAGTACCCGTTGACATGCATAACGACCAAGTCAGAGAGTCCTGTGTCGGGCTTACGAGGGTATATATCAGACGTTCAGTTGGCTATGTGACATAGTGCTTATGGACGGAAGAGGCTGAGACTATCTAGAGAGTGCCCCAGACTAGTGTGTGACCTATGAACCTGACAAAGACACGGGCCTCCACCACTATTAATATTTCACCCCACCCCAACATGTAAAAGTGCCCTATTGTAAAATATATTACATACTGTATTCAAGTTGTGTGGTTCGTTGTGATGTCTGAAGAGACTGAAATGCTAAAATTGAAATGTAACGTGAAAATGCAACTTAAATTAGTTGTATCTGATGTATGAAATGAATTGACCTTACCTCCGACCTACAGTGTAATCCCACAGTGACATAGCAACACCAACTGTTCAGCTCAGAGGACGAAAAAGTCCAAAAATGGGGACTTTAATATTAACAAACACAGCTTGTTGCTGTTTGGTCATGTGTCTCATTAGGGGGCTGTGCTGTTTGTGTGCTGAAACTCCCCTAGCACAGCCACACAATGAGCCAAATGCTGATTCCAGTTAGATGTGAGATATCAACACCGAGGGATTAGTGGACCGGGCAACTGAGATCTCACGGGGTTCTTAGTGACGACTAGTGGAGATGCTCATGTGATCAATGTGTTGTTCCTTTAGCCTGGTACAGAATACTCTCCTGCCTCCCTTTGCTTGTATGTGCATGTGGTTGTGTGCTTGTGTGTGTGCGTGTGTGCTCATCTTCTCTTGTTCTGTCCTTTTCCCTTCTCCTCCCTGCTTCTTGCTCATCACTCTATCGCAGCTAAAAGCACGGCGCTTATCGCAAGGGAACAATTAGTCTTGGCCATCTCATCAAATCCCCATTGCGTTTCTCAATCTACCCCATTTTCACAGCCTGTCTTCTGTCCTATCCCCATGCCAGGCATCAAATTAACCCTGCAACGCATGGAGTGGCGCTTGCCTTTGTCTGAAGCGTGACACGACTCATCTACTTTGCGTGCGTTCCGCCATATTTTTTTTGGACCCGCTAAAACCCCCTTCCAGTTAGTTCAACAAGTAAGTTACTGTTAAAACATAGATGGCACTCTGTTTTAACAGTTCTTCTACTTGTTGAACTAGTTAATATTCTCCACGCATGGGGAGGAGTTACACTAACATCAGCCAGTGATTAACGCTCGTCAGTATCGCAGGTATGCTTTCGTATGCTCTGTAGGCTGCAGGCTAGCTTTAAAGGCGGAACACAACATGCCTGAACAAAACATATCACAGTCGGGCCGAGTTTTCTCACTTGACAATGCAAGGGAAAACCTTGAGTTTGGGTTGGCGAGATGTAATAATGTAATAATATTGAAATGCCTCTCTGCTGCGAGTTGGGTCATAAATATGAATGAATGGTGTGTGGCCCTAAACGTTTATGAGGGTTTTTCTCAGTTGTCTCTGTCCTGTCTATAGTCAAAAATACATACGCAAAAAACAGGTGAGATTGCTCGTGCATATTTATTAGGATTTACATATCGTGGACCCCACAGTACAAACACTACCACAGCCATTCCCTTGGCTCAGGATCTATTCTATTTCTTAGTTTATCTTGGTTACTTAATAATAATCTCTGGACTTTTAGCAGTTGCTGTATGGATATATCCACCAAAATGTCCTAAAAGTTGTCCTCAATATGCACATGGAAATTCTCATCTGTGCCACGGTCTTGCCATAACACACACATATGACAATGAAGCTTATTATTTTCATAAATCTCAAAAAGAGGACGCTTTGAGTTACAGCTGGACCGAACTAAAAATTGTTAACCTGTTGCAAATGTTAATACCTGTTAACATTTTCAATGTACTGTACTGTACTGTCTTGTCAAACTACAGAAATGTATATGTTGAAACACTTTTATATTCTTCTCTATTGGTATGTTGAAACACTTTTTTATTCTCCTCTATTGGTATCGCATGAGCATGCTCATACATCCAGCTGTGATTTTAATGTGAGTGACAGTGAAATAGGAATTTAAAAAACATTTTATTCAGTCTCTCTCCCCCATCTCTTTCTTGTATATTCAACACATCTTTCCTTTATTTCTTGAGTCTTTATCTGTCTACCTCTATCAAATGTGCAGCGCCCAAATAGGTTTGCAAAATATCAGCCCTATAGATCATTTTGACAGTTTAATTTCAATGCTTGATTATCAGTCAATTTGATAATTATATTATCCAACCATCCAATTAATTTGTTCTATATTTACAATGATCATTGCGTGTGTTCCCTTTTTTAGCTTCATTCATCAAGACTGAGATATTGAAGCAACCAGGCGCCCTGACAATAAGTGCAATCGTACATGATTGAGATAATTGGATGTGCGTATGCATGTGTGCGTTTGCCGTGCGCGGCGCCAGCCGATGTTGAGCTCACGCATGTGCTATATGCCGTGGTTGGAATGAGGAGGTCATTCTCTGTCTAGCTTGGAGAAAGCGCTATGCTAAGTCCCTGCCGCACACCAGTGGAGAGACAGCGCATAGCAGTCTGCTATGACTTGGCACATTGCCTACCGCTCTCAGACAGACATCTCCGTAGCTCTCGCCCATGGGATCAGATCTCAGAAAGGTGGTTATCATCGCGTGAGATTAAGCGGCTTCGCGTTTGACACATTCACATAGGCCGAGCCATCTGGAGCGCGGCAGCTTGGCATTCTCCACGCACCGCTAATCGTGGCGCGCACTGAACAGTTTGCATTGTCTAAACTTAGATCCTACTGTATAGCTTGGAGACGTCTACATTGTGTCGCCCGGGGAGAGACTACTCATGCGACAGGATACACACATTTGACAACTCACTTTTTTTGGTGTCACTATTATAGTATTTATTTATTAGCAAGGTAGAAGATGTGAGTTGAGTGTGTTGGTATGTGTGTGTGTGTGTGTGTGTGGGGGGGGGGGGGGGGTTGTATGTGTG
>JAODTR010080848.1:0-10629 GCA_025399935.1 Amblyopsis rosae | reverse complement strand
CATCCCCTGTAATGACATGTATTTAAATATGGTAAATAAAACCCACCACTAGAACAACATCCCCTGTAATGACATGTATTTAAATATGGTAAATAAAACCCACCACTAGAACACATCCCCTGTAATGACATGTATTTAAATATGGTAAATAAAACCCACCACTAGAACAACATCCCCTGTAATGACATGTTCGCTAGCCAGGTTTCTTGTTGCCTAAAACTGTATATTTCTAGTGCACTTCCTGGAAGTTTTTCTTTTTATCTAAACACATCATGTTCATGTCATGTAATCTAAACACACTGTAGGCTATTCTAAATAGAAACATCTAGGAGTTTTAATATACACTATCAAACCTACTATGGAAAAATAAACGTGCACAATACTTCTGCTTGTTCCTCATATCATGTTTAGTTAGTGGTTAATCTGTTTAAATGATTGGCTGTGACAGATCTACCTATGGCAGTATCATCAACATACATGTTCAGGCGTACGTGTGTGTGTGTGCGTTTAAACAATAATGTGATGCCATTTAGCAGTCAAAGATTGAGATTTAACTTGTGAACATAAAGTCAGTGTGACGCAGACATCCTGCATTCATGTAAACTTACATGAATGCAGGATGTCTGATCGAGCATAACTGGCTATATTTGACTGATTCAGCACACATCAAGGCGCAGAGGTGAATATTGAACAAAAACTCGACGAAAATAAATAAAATTGCAATCGCGATATTTGTCACAACAATCGCAATTAGCCATTTTCCCAAAATGGTTCAGCCCTTTTCTCCAGCACAGAAATGGGATAGTTTGCGTTAGCACCCTTTCAATAGTGGCATTATTGTTAATTTCGAAACAAGGATGTAAATATAGCTGATATAAACAATAGGCTTACTGTAGTTTGATCTTAACCGGAGACGTGTGCACATGTGACCTTCTCTCATCATAACCCTGCAAGAGTTTGCTTCTAAAGTGGTCTGTTTCTCACTGCTCCAGTCTCGACTGCAACTACGTAGTGTTTTACACAAACACCCGACAGTTCTGTTGAGAGCTGGAAGGGGTGTTGGGCCCTCGATTAGGTCCCCTTGATCGGATCGCGCAACGCGCTAAAATACAAAGCTACTTATACCTTGAGCATGAAGACTAGATACTGGAAACTTTTAGCCTAGATGAAAATTGAGCAATCTATAAATAGGCCAGAACAAAATTGTTATTTTATAAAGACTCCTGCAGCCAGCGCTGGATACATGTAACCATCCATGAACGACGAAACAGAAATAAGGTAAACGTGTGATTGCTTTTGGCTTACCGTGATTGTGTTGAATTGACGAGCTGCAGGCTGGGCAGAAATGACGTAATCTCGCATTTCTCTCTACGTGCTCTAAGGTACCAAAATCTGGTACCAATTGATTTGACCTTAATCGGTACTCGGGTGTGCCTTAGGCCATCCAGCATCTTCACCTCCAAGATTGGCTGAGACCAGCCACCCGGACAGCTGCTGCAACAATTGTTTTGCATAATCAAAGAATTTCGACCTGACTGCATTTCGTCGTCATAACCGACTTGAGTGGGCCAATGCTCACATTTTATGGCGTCTGGCGTTTGGAGAGGTGTTCTCTTCACGGCTCAATCACGATTTTCACTGTACAGGGCAGATGGCAAACAGCGGAGCGGGTATAGCGTCGTTTGGGTGAGTGGTTTTCAGATGTCAACGTTGTGGATGGAGTGGCCCGTGGTGGCGGTGGGGTTATGGTATGGGCAGGCGTATGTTATGGACATCAAACACGTGCATTTTATTGATGGCATTTTGAATGCACAGAGATACTGTGACGAGATCCTAAGGCCCATTGTTGTGCCTTTCATCCACAACCATCACCTCATGTTGCAGCAACACGCCAGCGTGTCCACACTGGAGAGAATCCTTACCACTGCCAACTGTGTGGGAAGAGCTTCCGTATGTTGTCAAGCTTTAAGAGACACCAGCGAGTCCACACTGGAGAGAAGCCTTTCCATTGCCAACAGTGTGGCACAAGCTTCAGTGATTTAGCAAACTTCCGGAGACATCAGTCCACACTGGAGAGAAGCCTTACCACTGTCAATAGTGTGGGAAGAGCTTCCATTTTTTTGGGAAGGTTTAAAAAACACAAACTCCTTCACACTGGAGATATGCCTTCCTTGATAATGACTCCATAACCCAATTTTCTAAATTGTTATTGTATATTGTATAGAGTATATTAGAGCTGGGCGATGTATCAATTTTTAATTTATATCTGTATATTTTCAGAAGAGATATAAAATTTGACAATCGTTTATTGATATAGTTAAATTCGCAACTTTTTTCAGAGTGGACAATGAGAGAGCAGATACTGAATCACTCAATTTCTGTTTCAGACAAACATAAAGGTAGCCAGCTAGTATTACAAGGTACCGGTAGTCAAAAAACAAATGTCGATTAAGTTGAGAAAACTGTCATTATTGCTGCATAATTCACAACCTCTATCGATTTAATCATGTACAACTACAATTAATGTCGCTAAAATAAAACATTTCACATTTCCGTCGGTTTTCCTGTTTTTTCTCCTCCTGAAACATGGAAGCCTGGAAAAACTCCCTTTGGAATCAATTTAAAAATAAGGCTGTTGTGAGAAATAATATCGTTTTGGTGGACACAGGGCTTTAGATTTCTCCAACCACAGTAATATGTATCCATCAGCAATGTCAAAATAATGTTCACCACTCATACTTACAAATTCATAATTTTATTTGTGGTTAACTGATCTTAACCTGTTTTATGTGTTGAGACTATTCCAGTATTATGATATCTGATCATGCTCCCGTAACCATGGAAATTCAAATGTCTTCAGATAATCGCAGCCCGCCTCTCTGGAGGTTCAACTCTGCTCTTGGCTGAAATTCTGTGAGCTTATCTCTACATCTATTAATGATTTTATAACTTTTAATCATAATAATTCCACTTCCTGTTCACTACTGTGGGACTCAACCTCTTTAGGCCCATCTCACTATGCCCTTTTTTTACTTGCAAAAACATTCCCTTACATTACATAAGGTTTCTTGCAGTTCTGAACAAGTTACAAAGCTTATTTTGGTATTAAAATGTAGATAACCCCTGTGAGATTCCAATTCAGGTTAAATAATCCATGTGGATGACACTGCTTCTTAGTTTTTCTGTATTTGAGATTAGTTTACTATCTTTTTTTTTTTCGCCTGACATAATGTACTACTTTATGTAATTGTATTGAAATTATGCATATACAACTTATTTACACTATACTATTTACACTATACAAAATAAATTTCAGAATACAAAAAAAGTATTGTTTTGTGGTGTACATTCTTCTGACCAATGTTGACCACAATGTTTATGGCTTATTTGTCTTTTGCCTATTAAAGCCTAATTGCTTACATTAAAATTAAATGTTCTATTTTGAATATTTCTCAGTTGATTTTTGTAGACTTTTAATATGTTCAACAACAACATACCTACCTACACAATATGCATGGTGGGGAAAAAAACCTGCTGCTGATACTTTTACCCTGTTTGTGTATTTTTTATGGATTGTAAAGTCTAGCATCCACCAGCCACAACATCATGGCACCACAAGACATAGGAAGGTTCTCCACAGGTGGACGTCTCAACAAGCACAACTCCACTGAACATGACAGTTGCATGCTTAACGTACACAAAAGGGCATGTATTGTATACTGGCAACTTTAATAAAATGTTCTACAAATAAATAAATACCAATAGGAATAATACCAGCTAAAATTCTGCAGCAAGCTATATGGCCTCATTTTCTGTTCTGTTTTTGATCTCCTTTGTCAGGAATACAAATTTGTTTATGGTAATTTTGTTGTGTAAAATTAGCCCCCTGCATTCCTTTTTGAGGAAATCTGATGGCCTTATGAAATACATGAAATCCGGAAGGTAAATTTGGATTTTGCTGTGTCATAACTACAAAACGTGAAAGTCAGTGAAGCGTATTTTTTCCCCAAAAAAAATTGACTCTTTAAATACAACCACATTAACCATCTCGGCAACATTGCCTTTGAGGAAGCTATCCAGGAGTTTAACTAGGTATGGGCTGATTCTGTATTTTAAATATTTATAGTCATTGTTTTAACACTTTAGAAGAAATTTACTCCAGTCAGGCAGTAAGAACATGTCGGTCTTTTAAAATGTCAATTCAGATGTTTTCCGTAAGAATAAAAAGCAATGTTTCATTAGTTGTTTGAGTGAAAAATTACTATTTGTTTGCTAAACCAGCAACTAGTGGATTCTCAATAATTTCACGAAATATTTAGTTTTTTTTTTAAAAACATAATTCACTATACATTTGCGAAGCTATCGTGAACTTAGTGCTTCTAATTTCTGAACCGTGCTTCATCAGCTGTGACTAACCAGAGGTGGTCCAACGAGCAGTGGTCTCTGATGGAAACAGCTATGACCCTGATGGACCATGAAGAGCACAGGCTCCACAGAGCAGAGCAGCTGAGTAAAAGCATTTATTAACATGTATCATATGTTATATTTACATACAATATATGTTGTTTATTATATCTATATGTGTGTGTGTGCGTCATGGATGTGACAAGCGCCCTGGCACCAGGGACCAGCTTGTTTAAGCGCAAGCGTCCAGGTTAATTCATATTTATCTGAATTACCTGGTAGAACATAGAATGACAAAGGCGACACAGGTGGCCAGAATCACGACATCTCTGCAAGTTGTTAAGGGACAATATATGTTTATTAAACACAGTGATGCAGTGCCGGCCCGACGCATAAGCAAACTAATGAATGAGTTGGACGATGAATAGATTATGGGATTATGTCAATGGTTGGTTATCAATCAGAAACGCAGTAGGCCTATTGTCTTATGTTATTGGCCTGGCTAGCATGGTAGCATGGTTTAATAAATGCCTGCTGCCTCTGTCAGGGCTGGGAGCTTATCACTCACATTCATCTTATCAAATAACAGACTTTGAGTCACAGAAAAGTTCAACAATATCAGAACAATATTAAATAACTAGCAAGGTAAAGGTATGGTTGCATGACAAATAACAGTATTTATCTACTGTTTTATATTATTTTTCAGTAAACTCTGTTCAGTAGGCTGTAACACTTTGTGCTGTTACCACTTTGAAAATTAGTTTTAGTGCAGCAGGTTACTGTTGTGTTTGTTACCTTTTTAGATGACGAACCATAAGGGTAAAACATAATAGGATGACATTGGTATGATGTAAGAAACACATCTAGCTATGAATAATAATATTACAGGGTTGCCACTAGTCATGGAGATTCTGGAACATCATCTATTCCAGGCATGGAAAATCAAGGAAACTTAGAATGTTTCGGGTCAAGTCAGGCAATATCTGGGAACTTAAGTGCTTGACGAAGGTTACTTCCCCTAACAGAAGACACACAAGAGGACAGAAGAGTAGAGCATGTTTGTAATTTTGACTCAGCAGGGATAATAATGGTACATTGAAAAAAATTGATCTACAAGAGAATTTAAAAGCAATACAGAATATCTGATAGCCTTACTGCATTATATTTTGTCACCTGATGCCTAGATGTAGCGTTTTCCTTTACATATAAAAATACATTCCACCATAATTTTATGGCGAAAAGGCACAAATTGATGCTTTAAAATAGCAGGAAATGTAATGTTTGATTACACGCGACCCAACTCCGGATAAGCGGGAGACGATGGATGGATGGATGGATGGATGGATGGATGGATGGATGGTAATGTTTGATGCTCAAGTGTCTGGTGGAAGACCCCCAGACCCCTGTATAAGGAAGGTTTACCCTCCTTACAAAACCTAATTGAACCATTGATTTTTTTAAACTGCGTCAAATATTACCACATTAATATTCTGTTTTTATTGCTGTCATTCTGCCTATCACTTTTACACGGACATAAAAATAAAAGTGAAGGAAAAGTCAGGTAATTTAACATTTCACTGAGAGTGGGAACTCTGACATTAATAATGGCAGTGTTAGATTTACAGCTGGTGTGCGAATGATCAAGCATTGATAAGAGTGAATATTATTGGCGATGCAGAGGCGGTGGGGGGTCCCCGATGACATTTTGCTTAGGGCCCCATTAAGGCTTGGGCCGGCTCTGCATTGATGAATCTAGAGTGTCTGAATCCTCTAGGAATATTTGGGATACAGTCAGCAACCAACACATACAATCATCAACAACAACACAACAATAATAATATAGAGAAATTAAGATTAACAATTCAATGACCGTATAGCAGCAGTGACAAATGTCTATCATACATGTCTAGCATAACAATCCTATAGTTCATAAAATTATCTTTCCAGTACATTGGTTTAGAAAGCACCATTCCAAGTCGCTGTGGCCTGTTTGGTGGCTCTCTGTCTCCTCCTACTGGCTGGATCTGTGAGTTGCACACAGCTTCAGTTGATGTCATCATAAATATCACCATAATATACATGTTGTTGTTCCCATCTTGTTTCACAGATGATTATGCAGAGGGACCCCAGCAAATGAGATACAATGCTATGACTCAAGAGAGCAAGATGGATCATCACTGCCTCACTAAAGAGATCGATCAGTTACAATGACCTGAATACAGAGAGAGACCAGTTACAGACCAGTTACAACACCTTGACTACAGAGAGAGACCAGTTACAGACCAGTAACAATAACCTGACTAAAGAGAGAGACCAGTTACAATGACCTGACTAAAGAGAGAGACCAGATACAGAATGCATTTCAAAGGCTGCAGGCCAAGGTGAAAGGCTGCCTTGTCCGTTGATCAGTAGGTCCCTACACACACATATAGGGGTTATCAGGAAATGGAGTGAAAGTGAATAACAGCGGAAAGGTTTTTTGATGTGACCCCTTCACCACCTACCTGTATCTTCTTGTAGACCCGATCAACCACACGTGCAGAGGGATGGACATGGTTTGGAAGCAGCTGTTACTTCAGTTCCAGCGATATCAAGAACTGGAATGACAGCAGGCAGGACTGTCTGCTCAGAAAAGCTGACCTGGTGGTCATCAACAGCCCAGCAGAACAGGTCAGGGGTGACAGACATTGGTTAGGGCTTTCAGAATGCTTGTTTAAGGTCTATGGGAGAGGGCTGGCACTTGAAGCCTTTAGTTCATTGTATTTAATGGTATCTTCCTCTCATTTGCTTGACCTTAATTTTAAAATGTTGTACATAGACTCCTCTACAGACAATGAAGTGGGGTTTCACGACCCGTATAATGTAGACCAGCTCCAAACCAGTTAATACCATCACTCAAGACAGATGGGCAGTTCCAATTACACACTGTAGATGGTAGAGGTCAGAAAATACAGATACATGCAAAATTGTATAGATTCTCTAAAGCTGGCCACACACTACAGGATTTTCAAATCTTAACCGATTTTACAAACGTTGGGTACCACAGACATAATTACATATTGACTGATTTATTATATTTGTATCCTACATAACCACACACTAGACGATTCAGTCAAGTTGCAGGACCACACACTTGGCGATTATACCAAACGATTTCAGAGTGGAGGTTCCAGGGACACATGGGATCTCACAGAAACATGGTTATCGAACGTGAGCAAAACAAACAGGGAGGTGGCCTGTCAATAATGCCGTTACTACACAGATCGCCACTACCGTTCTTTTGACAACAGAATCTTAGGCTGACAACACTATCTCCGTTTTTTTTCTTTCTCAAAATAAAAGCCTTCATTGAAATGCATAGGAATGTTTTAATTTCTTATAAAGGTTGTGTTATGATTTTCTTTTAACATTAAATAACGTTAGAAAACATATGTATTTACTTTATGTATATATATTTATATATGAAGAATAAGAACAATACTGGAATGGAAACATTAAAGACATACATTTTTAAGTATATTGCCTTATAAAAAAAGTTCTATAGAGCAGTGTTTCCCAACCCTGGTCCTCCCATTTGGCTCCAATGATAAGCAGATGGGGCTGATGCTAAAAGCCTTATACAAAAAATTCTATATAGTGTGCCGCCAATTTTGGGAGCCTCCGAGCAGTCGACAATGATAATATTCGGTCTGTAAACGCCTCACACTACAGGATCATTTTGCACAATTGTGCTAAAAATCCTGTAGTGTGGGGCCATCTTAAATCACGGTATCGATAAATTTTCTTTTTTAAATAAACACTTTTGATGATGTACAGAATACATACTACTAAAATCCCAACCCTAACTTCAAAAGAGAGTAAATATATGCAGTCCCTGAGCAAGTTTAATTTTTGCAGCGGCACCACACATTAGCATTGCTATGACATGTTTTCCACAAATTATAAATCGCCTTGCTTACATTATCGCAAAATATTGCATATATTGAATCGTGACCCCTGTATTGTGATACGTATTGCATTGCCAGATAATAATAATAATAAATTTCAAAAAGCATTAATTACATAATAAAACTAGAGCTAAATTAAAACCTGGCTAAGCCATGGGAAAAGCTAGCCTGAACAGATCAGTCTAAAAATTATTAAAGAGTCCGAGTTGTGGGTTTCAGCAGGGAGAGTGTTCCACAGTTTTGGAGGAACAACACTGAAAGCCCGGTCCCCCATAGTGCAGAGTCTTGATGCTGGGACAGTGAGTAGACCTGAGTTTGAGGAGCGGAGACTACGAGATGAGGTGTGTGAGTAAATGAGGTTGGAAAGGTAAGAGGGTGCAAGGCCATGAAGGGCCTTGTAGGTGAGAAGCAGGATCTTGTATTGAATGTGGTATTTGATAGGGAGCCAAAGGAGGTGTTGCAGTGTAGGAGTGATGTGTTCCCAGGGTTTGGTGTGTGTGAGGGCACTTGCAGCTGAGTTCTGAACATGCTGAAGCCTGGCTAATGTAACAGACTGCATTGTATACTGAATGACGAGAAGGGACACAGGATTGGTCTACCAGTCTTTACTGCCGTCTGATGGAAACATATACAAACATAGATGGGGTCAGGTTATACTGCATCCATCTCCAGCAATGCAATATCGTTCTGCACTCAGTATTTATACAAACAGTATTAATAAATACACATAACATAAGCCCTTGTAATAAACAGTGATCGTATAGCTTTTTCTTTAATATATATATATATATATATATAATACATTCCTCAATACAGTATATGTCTAAGACGGCAAAATCTAACGTTTCTCTAACATTAAATGAATGATCTCTTGACCGTAACATATAGGACACCATTTTGGTCTGAACCACATAGCCTACCTTATGGAAACGTGCACAAACATAGGTGGGGTCAGGTTATACTGCATCAATCTACAAAAATAAATCATTACAATAAAACAAACCAACCAAATATATAAGTACAAAATCCTGAAATTGCGTGCTGTTAAACCGATCTGTAGTAAATGTATCTGTACAAGCTGTTAATTTTTGCATATTAACATCAACATCTTTCACACAACACAAGAACATTATCGGTTACAATTTTATTGAAAATAAAGTTTTGTTTTTGTCAGGCTCTATGTTTTCCGACGCACACACATTGTTACGTACATACCTCCAGCAATGCAATATCGTTCTGCACTAGAGGGTGTGTCGGTTACATAGTATAATTAGATGTAGATGCAGTAACACCCCAAACCCACCAGGAGGCTCCAACAACATTATTACAAAATAGTAATATCAAATTACATTTGAAAGAAATTCAAACAATATTAACTGTTACACCAAGACTTTGCCTGACACCCCATTAAGGACTCCATTGCAGTAGGGTAAACGTGACGTTACAAAAGCATGTATTAACATCTCTGCAACTGGGTCTGTGAGGGATGGGCGGAGCCGGGAGATGTTCCAGAGGTGAAAGAAAGCTGACTTGTTGATAGACTTGATGTGGGGCTTGAAGGAGAGAGAAGGGTCAAAGATAACTCCAAGGTTACAGACCTCCGAGGATAGGCAGATGGTGCAGCCATCAACAGACAAGACAAGGTCACCATCTTTCTTTAAAAAAGCCTTGGGAGCCCACCACCATGACTTCTGTTTTATTACTGTTGAGTTTGAGCAGATTAGAGGTCATCCAGTGTTTGATGTCTGGAAGACAGCTGATTAGAGATGCAGGGGGGAGGTGTGAGTTGAGTTTGGTTTTGATGTAAATATGAGTGTCATCTGCATAGAAGTGCAAATGAAGACCATATGGTCGAATGATGTGTCCCTGCAGTGTATTCTCTCCAAGCACAGAACCCTGAGGCCGCGTGTCCACCAAAGCTTTTTTCCGCGGCTGAAAACGCCTGTCGCTCTGCTGAAAAAGCCCAACTGACAGAGCTTGTGTTGATGGTGATTGTCTAAGGGACTGCATTTGGTTGGGGTGAATCGTGGCCGCCGTGGTGCATTCAATAAGAATGCCTGGACAGATGTTTCCGGTGTGTAGCCTTTAATGGTCTTGATCTTGCACAATGTTGATAAGTATGATTTACACCTCAAGTCGAGCACATGTATATGTGTGTGTATGTGTGTGTGTGGTTCTAAATGGGAGAAACAAATAACAATAATGAGGAAATATAAAACACTATATAGGATCATTTACAATTATAAAGTACAGAATATAAATATATTCTCGATTTCTC
>JAODTR010080837.1:0-14793 GCA_025399935.1 Amblyopsis rosae | reverse complement strand
ATAGCCTAAATGAAAAGTCAGGAAATTTTCCATCTTGAAAGATGTTGTATTTCTTCTCCCAAAAAGAATGGAATCGATAAGAACCGGATTCGATAAGCGGAATCAGAACCGAAATCGATTAAATTCAAACGATACCCTACCCATGTGTGTTGTGTAGATTCATAACCGCTACGAGGGCAAAGACATCTCCAACCACAGGAGGAACCTGGTGATCGCGGGTGGAGTGACCCTCTCCGTCATTGTGTCCCCGGTGGTCGCAGCCGTCACTGTGGGTCAGTCTCTTTCCAAACGCCTACCCTGCTGTGTTCTCCTCATTGCGCTGCTGTGGTTGCCACGCCCTCTTTCCCCACGCACGGCAGACTCCTCCCCTTTTCTTTCAAATTTGTAATGTTGAGCATGAATTGGAAAGCTTTACCTAAACCTTGATTTGCTTTGGTATGTTTTTAACCTTGCGTTTCGGATTAGCGGCACATAATCAGCTGTTTGTTTAAAAAATACTTAATGGGAGGAAGTTGAAAATAAGTTATTTTCTGTTTGGGGACACAGTGGCCTCTACTGGTTTTCTAGAAGCCTTACTTTAAGTTGACATTTTTCCATTTGCTTGCTTTGGCTTTTTGTATACAACATACTACTTCACACTTGTTATTTAGACATTGGCTATTTCCTCCTGTTGTTCAGACGTTGCAAAACTAGCGCCCTTGCTCTGTCTGATTGGCTATTTTGGCTGTTTTCTTATGGAATGATCAGATGGCTGGTTAAGGCAAGAAAGCTCAGGCTCAGAAAGCCATTCAGAGAAAGAGTAGAGACTGTGTGTGTGTGTCAAACTCAACACAGACCTATTTAAATTCTAACATTTACCCGCCACTGTGGCGGACAGTCCCTGAGATTTACTCGCCAAAGCTCCTAGGGTTAGTTAGGGTTAGGACAGTGTGTCTCACTGTATGTGTCCCTGCAGGCATCGGGGTGCCCATCATGTTGGCCTACGTGTACGGCGTGGTCCCCATCTCCTTGTGCCGCAGCGGGGGCTGTGGTGTCTCCGCCGGCAACGGCAAAGGCGTCCGCATCGAATTTGACGACGAGAATGACATGAATGTGGGCAGTGGGGCGGCCGCAACTGGTGAGTATCAGGTCACTCTCCGTATTGGCCTCCATTTTGGCCTCCATTAGTGTCCCTCACTACTCCTTTACCTCTTAGGTCTTCTCCCTATGTCCTGTTAGTTCACACATCTCACACTGTTCTGTCCACACCTCCTGCGTAGACACCACGTCAGTGATGGACACACGGAACAACCCCAGCATCGGCGAGGGCAGCGTCGGGGGTCTGACCGGCAGCCTGAGTGCCAGCGGCAGCCACATGGACCGCCTGGGAGCCATCCGAGACAACCTGAGTGAGACGGCCTCCACCATGGCCATGGCCGGGGCCAGCATCACCGGCAGCCTCTCTGGCAGCGCCATGGTCAGCTACCTGAACAGGTGACGGGAGCTCAGGCCCACGCCAGTAACATGGCGTGCTAGCATACAGCCAGGAGTGTCTTGCAGTACATCTGAACGCCACTAGGGAGGTTATAAGAGAACGTGCCCTGAATGCTCCTGTGTGCCGGCAGGCTGGAGGTGCAGGCTGACGTACAGAAGGAGCGCTGTAGCCTGAGCGGGGAGTCTGGCACCGTCAGCCTGGGGACGATCAGCGACAACGCCAGCACTAAAGCCATGGCCGGGTCCATCCTCAGCGCTTACATGCCCCTGGACAGGTTAACAGCACGCCTGTCTGTCACGCCTCACACACGCTACCACAGGCCTACACTGACACACATGCTAACATGCGCTAAATCACATCTGCGCACACTGACACGCACACACCAACACACACACTCTGACACATGCTAATGCACGCTAACACCTTTATGCTGACACACACACATGCTCATATCTTTATGCTAACACACAAGGTGCTGATACTTGCTAACACACGGTAACACCTTTGTGCTGACACACACGCTAACGCACGCAATAACGCGTATGCTAACATGCTACATACTAGCACACGATAAATACCCTTTGTGCTGACTCAGCGTTCCCTGTGTCTCCAGGGACGGCAACAGCATGGAGGTGCAGGTGGACATAGAGTCGAAGCCAGCCAAGCTGCGGCACCACAGTGGCAGCAGTGGCGGAGCGGAGGAAGGCCGTTGCGGCGGCTGGGCCTGCTCCTCCTCGGAGGGCAGGGGCGCCTCCTGCAAGCTGGCCAAGGAGCCATCCTGCTCCTCCTCCTCGTGCGGCTCATCGGGGGGTAAGAAGAGCAAAGGCAAGCTGCGTAAGAAGGCCGGCGCCAAGATCAAGGAGGCACGGGAGGACATGGACGCCCAGCTGCTGGAGCAGCGCAGCACCAACTCCTTCGAGTCGGACCTGCCGTCACTGAGCGGCAGCCTGCCCTCGGTGGCTGACTCCCACTCCAGCCACTTCTCCGAGTTCAGCTGCTCCGACCCGGAGAGCATGAAGACGTCCTGCAGCCACAGCTCGGCTGGCCCAGACTACCACGCGCGCTTCTCCGCCGTCAGCCCGCTGCCCGAGGTGGAGAACGACCGCCTGGAGAGCTGCCCCGCCGATCCCCTGCCGCCGCCGCCTCCTCCTTCTCCTCCTTGTCCCCAGGGCCTGCCCCCGGCTCCTCACTCCCCCGCCTCCACTAACTCCTCCTTGGGCCCCGGAGCAGAGCTCGTCCCTCTCTGCCTGGTCGCGGAGGACAAGGTCAGTCTGGTGAGCCCCGCCGAGCTGGACTTTCAGGGAAGCGACGCAGAGCTTCTGAAAGAGCCCAACAACAACAACGAGGGCAGCATCAGCAGCCATCAGCACCACCCGCACCCCAGCCCTGCCCAGCAGCAGCAGCCCAAGAACTCCTGTATACAGACTGAAATCTAACACCGCAAGTGCTGCCCACAGACCTTCCTCCACTCACATAACAGCTGCGTCTAAATGTTAAAACGGCATTTGCTCTGCTGGCCCCCTGGCCCCCTATGAAGGCACATGATGGAGGGCTTCTTTTGGTCACCTTCTCATTTCTTTTCATTGTAACGCTTTGATTGAAGAGATGCCTATTTGCAGAGTGTCAAAACATGGTTGAGGCGTGTTACGTTGGCGAATGCTGGTGTTTCTCCCTGGGGATCCCTTCTGGACTGCTCGTATTGGCGAAGCCACGCTGTTAGTTTTTACGTTCACCACTTCTCATGTTGTTCATTTGGTTGCTGTGGTTGATTCTGAACTGAGAAGAATAACAAAATAGAATTATAGCAATCCAAAAATGAACCTTTTCAATAGGGACCAGGCTATATGACTATTCTTATATCCCCAATTGAATTATTGTTAAAAACGCAACTTTTCTGTTCTATATTTATTTGATATTTGTGGGGATATACAGATTAAAATGTAACCAGTCTGGAGGTGTGAGGCTTCTGCTAGTCTCCCTGAATGCATTGCAGCACCAAATGCATCTGTATCACACTTTTCAACTTTGAGCAACACACGCAAGAATCACTGAAAACACTCAATGCAATGCATTGGGAACTCCCAGGCCAGGTTTTGTTTCTGTGATAAGGTTGTAAGGATGTATTTGAAGGGGAGTTACCTTAGAAGTGTTTAAGTTATGTTTCAAAAGCTGCTCTCTGGCAGAGGAATAGAGGAAGGTCTCTGGAAGGCCAGTTTACCATTGTCAAGATAATGCTGAAAGTCATTATCATAACATTAACCAATGGGTTGGTCAATTCTGTGAAATTGTATAAAGATATTCTGTCCTGTGGGTTTGTTCGGGCTGACGATCTTGCCTCATGGAGTAAGAGAGAACTTTGATATCTTCTGTGTTTAACTCATGGTGCCTTCAATAAGATGTTTTCTTTCTATTTATCTGTTTCTTTCCACTGTGTCTTGAAGATTTCAAAAACACGCATATATTTCAGAATGTCTGTCTGGGAGCGAAGCTATGAGAGTATTCATATGTATACAGTATATACTTTGGTAGACATGGTAAATGAAGAGATTTCAACTGCCTACCAAAGACAGCACTCAGGCTCTTGTTAAATCTTACTCCTTATACCTTTGATGTCTGTTTTTCACCTGTAGACAAAGTATGGTCAGGTGCATCCTTTTTACACCATAGGGATAAATGAAGTCGAGACCCAGAATATATACACATTCAAACTGCTATTTTTTTACATGCTTTTCAAATGCTTCTCAAATAACAGGCCGCAGAATGGGCTGTGGCACCTGCACTGTTAACAATAATTATTCTTACATTAATGTACTGCAATGCACAAAGTTAATGGGGATGCATATGTTTGTTAATTATGGGTTCCCAACTGTTTGTCATTCTGTCCTGTTGTGGTTCCTGTATGTCATGCCAAGCCAACCTGTGCTGCTGAGCAGACCTGAAGTCAAATTCTTCTTATACTTTCCCTATATATTCCCTCTGTTTTGAGCTCATCTCGAGCACTCACCAGACAGTTTTGTTTGCGATTGGGGATTAGCCTGAGCAGATGCTCCAGCAGGTAAGTTCACAGCCTTTTGAGTAGTGTTCTGACTTAAGTGTCACTGATCAGTTTGGGTTTTTCAAGGGACAAGGCAACTTGCTGCTGTCCTCCCCATGCAAAGACAACATGGTTTGGTTAAAGTTCCTTGTTCTGTTCAGCAAGCACCAACAAAATTCCTTTTTTTTTTTTCTCATCCTAATTTTAACACTAGTGTTAGACGTAATTTGTATTTTGTGCTGAATGGCATATATTTGTATATTTGTTTGCTAATTTGCTTTACATTATGTGTGTAAATGCATATTTGGGGGGGGGAAATAAAAATATATACATGTTTATGTGGTCCTGGTTTGTCTGAATGTTATAGTGAAATGAGATTGGTTTCCACATATTGATAAATATTCATTTATTTGACTTAAAGACTTTTTTTTTTTTCATCTACTAAAATATAATGGTTTAACCAGCCTGTGTGGACCTGTAGAGCACATGCACAATACTCCCTCTTAGTACAGATTTGTCTGCCTGAACTGAACATGCTACAATCAGACATTATACAGTGAACGACTTAGATTTGGATAGTTATGCTTTTAATCTTATAGCCCAGTTGATTTGAATAAGGTCAGTTTGTAGAACCATTTAAACCTGACCTAATGTGCCCCAGTAATCAGTGGACAGAAACCATTTTGAAAATTGTGCAATATAGACATTCATGAATCTGTCCTGTGACGTTTTGATTACCTACTAGTCACTGAATAGCACACCTTTTAACAGGAACTAAAAGGTGTGCCTTAAACAAAACTCAAAGGTAGACAGAAGTTGCATCTCAAGTTTGAGTGAATTTGTCTGCACTAGTAGCAATAATCCTGACGTGCTCCATTTGTTTAACAGCTTATTTTCATACCTTTTTATATTCAATGTGAAACACTTTTAATAGACTTCAGAGATGAATATCTGATATATTTAGCAACCCGGTCTAAATATTACATTTTTCATTTGGATGGGTGGTCTGAGTGACATGATACAAATGTTTTAATCTTAAATGCTGTTCCTGTCACAGGAGATGGTAACAATTTAAACAACCCCAGCAAATGATATTGCTCATTTTATTGTGATGAACTTTTCAGCATGTGTTAAATATGCCTTTTTAAAAACCTGCTCTGACCTTGAATAAATCCAGTTCCATTGGGCTGTTCAAACAACTTTAACATAACCTGCCTCATCAGCTGACTTGAAAACCTTAATAGGGTTTGTAGACCAGCGAAATTGAGCTATAAACAGAACTGCCTGCCCTGAGCAAATGGTATTGTGTTGAGGGCAAGTTGGATCCTATAATCTATATGCAGTACATGGAACAGCAGTGGTACAAAAGTATAGTTTAATAGTAAAGTCTTTTGGGAGAAAAAAATATTCCTTAAACTGTTTACTGAAACAGGGTTACCAGATAAATTAATAGAATTTGGGTCCCTAGCCGTTGTGTGTGTGCGTGTGTGTATATATATATTTTATTTTTATTTTGCATAGATCTGTTTATCAGTTAAGTTGCAGCTCATGCAGGAGGGGGCAGGGAGGATGGTCAGATGTATTTGTTTGCCAGGTATTGGACATCGTTCTTGGTGAACTCTGTGCTCTCCACAGCTGACAGATGCTCAAACATCTCAGTCACGTGCCCACGCTCCTCTTCCTCCAGCAGCATCCAAGCCACCTACACATGGAATTGAACAACGAACGATGAAACCATGTTTATCATCCTTAAACCACAGACACACTAATAGGCCTATGTACAATACTGAGCTATGTCAAACATGCCTGCAATAGACCTATTATATCATTTTTAAACTGCTAGTTGCACACTAATAAAAATAAAACGTTGGTTTTTAACTCAAACTTGACTACCCTCTCATTGGTGCTCATGTGTGTTGGGGGCACTATCGAGACACTAGTATCGACAAGGGAACTTTGAAATATGTCTAATTGAGGCAATTAGATCTACTGTAAACAGAAACACTGCATAATAAACATGCCTGAGAGGAAATGCTGTTGCTATATACAGTATATGTCAGTACAGAACCAACAGTCTCCAGGCAACCAGCCCTGTAGCAGATCTTTACCGAGAAGCGGTCTGCGGTGTGCAAGTGCTTGAGGTGGTGGTAGACCAGGTTTGGGTCTCTCTTCAGCAGGTGGGAGTCCAGAGCCTGCATGATGAAGCCGATGTTGTTTCCATCCAGCTGGGTGCTGAGGTACTGGGGCAGCGTGTCCGGGGAGATGGAGGACAGCAGACAGGCACAGGCCACCGTGTTGCCCGTGGAGCGTGCAGCGTTTAGGGCCTGGCCAAATTCATAGGCGTTGGTTGGCTGAAGGTTGATAGGGAAGTTCTCAGCCCTGCCGTTTGTCTCTGAGGTGGACAGGGGGCCTGTCTCCTCATCCCCGTCAACCTGAGGAAGAGGAGGTGGATACGGGGGGATTGCGTCTTCTTCATTCTCATTTTATACTGTACATCATTACATTTAGAAAACTGACACCTTCATAATTGGTTCTTTACAGTAGCATAAAAGGAAGCCATACAAGTAAAATGCACAATCTTTAGAAATATTTAGGAAGTATGCCCTTCAGACAAAACATGTTTTGAAAGTTAGGAACTTGTTTTAAATACTAATCACATGTGCACAGACAGCATAAATTAACTGTTTAAAATACTACCATGTAACATTCATGAATGAGCAATAGTCTGCATTGTATTGGCTGGACGTTAATATATTTACTATATTTTGGTAGAAATTTATATAATTTGTATTATTTCTAATTATTTGAATTAAACATGTTTTATTATTTTTCATATTATTGGTAATAGTATGTATGGGAAGAATTCATTCAGTTTAGAGGCCCAAACTATACATGCCACTTTAGAGTGGTATGTTACAGAATACTGTATATTTTCTTATCTAATCATCTTCTTCACAGCTTGCCTTTGGTTTGGAATCAAACTGCCAACTTGCATGCAGAACATATGCTGACCAATGGATAGAAAATGTATGTGTTATGGGGATGGCCTAAAAGATAATGGGCTCGGTCATTTTATAAGATGTGGTTTCTGTGTCGGACGTCAGTTCTTTCTGCAGACAGACTCGTCCTGTGTTGAATTGGATCGTCAATAAAGGTCTAATAATGCATTTTTACCTGAGTTTTGGATAATGACGTTTAATAGCCTCTCCTGTGTATTTGGCATAAAGAGCAAATAGGGTCTGTGAGGGCCAGTTTTCCTACCTCAGTGATCGGGACAACCTTCCTGGGTTTGCCTGTCGAGGAAGTGTTAGCCAGACTGTGGAGGCGGAGCAGGGACGTCACCTCCTCCAGCTCCTTCTCCGCCTCCTGCACATTGGGGTCTTGCTGCAGCACCTCCTGCAGGTCATAGGTGCACGCCAGGTAGTCCTGTAGGTAGGGTGACTTTATTCACCCATGCCAGAGTCCTGACAGTCCACACACTGACTATCACTAGTACTGAGTCTCATGAGGGCTCCAGCCCTGCTCACCTTCAGCCCCTTATTGGCCATGGCTCGTCTGTAGAAGGCCTTTTTATTGGTTGGCTCCAGCCTTAGCGCTGTGTCACAGTCCTGCTTGGCCTCAGCAAACATCTCCAGCTTCACGTAGCACAGCGCTCTGCACGCACGCACGCACAGGCACACACACACACACACACAAATAAACATGCTTGCTGTCAATTATACGACTTGTATAGCAACATTTGTAAAACAGTTAAAGGGAAAAACGTTTTTGTATTATTATTAATCTGTTTTTGAACTGAAAATGCCACAGGCAATTGTTCAATAAATGAATACCTGAACTATTTGAGTGATATAGCACTTGTGTGCATAGTGGCTAAACAGGTGCACATGTTAGAAAGGATGTTTACTTTGCATTTGTGTGGCTGTGCATACATGATCTTTTCAGCAACACAATGCACGCACACTCACATACACTCACACACACATACACAGAGGAAGTGAATTATTCATGTCAGGTTCAGGGTTTCCCTTCCTATGTAACAAATCTGCCCACTATTGTGGAAGAGAGTGTAGAAACACGTTGCGACTCTTTCTAGATGTAAAATCCAGACAGGTTAGGGCAAGTGACAAGCCTTGCCCACAATACACAGTGATGTGTCATGGCTGGCTGGTTGGCTGGCTGACGTCAGGGATGGAATTAGAAGGCAGCTGCAGTTTTGCACGCGATACTCAGAGGCTCACAACTCGCGTTTAAGGAAACTCTCTGTCATAAATGGACAGAGACAGACAACAACATAGCCACAGTCGAGGGGGCTCGTATGTATGAAATGCACAGAGCATTCGCATGGTGCTTGGCATGTGAATGACACATACCAAGTGTTTTAGCCGAGTCCAGTGTTCATAAGTGAAAGTAGAAGTGGTTTACGTTTGTGTGTTTGTTTCTATGTAAGGGCGTGACAGAGCGCCTGACCTGTTGGTGTAGATAGCACACTCTTCATGCTTCAGCTTAAGGCATTCACTGTACTTTCCCAGAGCATCTTGGTATTGGCCCTTCTTCACCAAGTCATTTCCTTCTTGCTTCAACGTTGAGAAACGCGCTTCTGCTTTTCTTTCTGGAATGAACACAAAGGTGATTGTGCTACGTTATTGTTACTAATAAGTCACATTCACATAAGCAGAGCATGGCGCTGGCGTGTGTCATGGCGTTTATTCTATTTACATTTCCTGCATCCCGAGGCTTCCTTCAAAAAGTCACAGAGCAACATTGAAAGTTGCATTTCAGCCTTTGTTGTTGAGGAAACCTCATTGTGAAACTAGGTTACAGAGCTCAGAAGGAGATGTAGTGTGCGTGTGTAGGGTGGGGGAGGTTGCGGCTGATTGGAAGGCTAGCTTTATCGCAGACATGAAATTCAAGTCAGCCATGCATCTCAGTGTGGAGCCCAAGCAGATCAATCTGCTCAGTGTTTTCATCTGATCGCCGCCTCCTCGTTCCTCATCAGAAGCAGCGCACCACTCCCATCTAAAGGGTCTGTTTGTGTGCCAAAATGTGTGCTGTGAAGGAAGCACTTCCAAGTCAATGAGTCTTGAAGGAAATTTTTTACAGCCGCCATATTCACCAGCCATGGCTACATAATAGGGAACTGAATAAGGAACTGAAGCTGATCTCCATGGCCATTGCAATTGACTAAAGTTGAATCCCGCACTAAAAGATTGCATTCATTTACAGAGACATAGGGCCCTATTTTAACGATCTATGTGCACTGCACTGAGGAGTACTAGTTTTTTTCATTTTTCTGGGAAACATTCCATTTGGTTGTTCAATTTAGTTAATTGAGCGCAGTGTCCAAATCCACGTTTGCTCTTTCAGTGGCAGATAAACGTTCAATGAGCCGGGCTCATGGTTCATAAGGGTTGGACTTACTCTCTTCATTATTCATGGGTATGGGTGTGTTTTGGGCGTAACATACGATAAACCAATCCTAGTGTCATCCATTCCCTTTACATTTCCTGGCGCGCTTGCATCGTTGGCGGATTTCATTTATACTGGCGGGTTTGTGAAAGCGCTGGAGCAGACCACTTACCGAGACCCCTATAATATGTTGATGTGGGCTACACTAATGATATTTCACATTGCACTCTATTTATTTTTGATCATTTGCATATTGTGCGCTCCTGCACGTCCTTGTGTGTGTAACAAGCAGAGTGTACACATGTTGTCCACCTGCCATAGATGACACTCTATTGATTATACGCCACGCGCTGACTTTAGACCAGGTTTTTGCTGGTCAGTCGAGCAATCCGCTGCCTCAAGATAGCGATGCGTCAGCAATGTGCCAGACCACACCTCATGTTAAGACCAACACACCCACGGGCGCTCATATGGGCGCAAGTGCATTTGCTATTTAAACAACATGGACAAATGCGTCGGTCTGAAACCAGCGGAGACACTCGCTTTACCGATTTGCTCCTCATTGCGCCGGTTGTAAGACAGGGCCCATAGTGTGTTCCAGAGAGTGCCGAATGACATCAAACCATGCGTTACAGTATATACTGGTAGTTAGGTAAACGGATCCCAGTTTGTAATAACTATTGTTTAAAAGTGTAATTACTTATGCAATTACAGCATTCTACATGTACAGGTAGTATACCGGTATGCATCTGATAACTACATTTCTGAGTAGCTTGGCGGTAGCGGCGCTGTTTTCTGAATCAAATAGCTTTTCAGTAGCAAAGCTCTTTAATTGATCGAGTAGAGCGGTAGCGTCCACAGAAGCTACATTTTCCCAAGCATTTCTGAATCTGCAGCTCAAGCTTAAGTCTGATAAAACTGCTAAGAATCAGTGCGTGATGCAATCACATACACGGACCTAGGCTACATGTCTAGCCGACATAAGCACTTCCGTATGACGGTGATGCTGTAGACGTAGGTCTACCAATCACTGCGCTGATGCCTGAGACTTTGATGCAGGGGATAGAGGGGGAATAAAGACAAGACTGAGTTTACGTAATAGAAAGAACAGTGAGAGCAGAGAACACAGCTTATTGTTTAATAAACAGTTGAACTGAACAGTTTTGCCCTGTTTATTTTGTTTTTTTGACTTAAACGTTTGCATGCTGGTATAACATAGCTTAGTTTACTACATTTCTCTTGGGGTAGCTTCAGTGTAGTGAAGCTTCATTTAACGTATAATAACTGGTAGCTCAGCTCATTACATTTTCAATGTAGCTTGCCCAACACTGCATCTGCTGTACTGAAAGCAGGTGGTACTATGTGAACATGTGGGCTGTTTATAACCTTGAAGGCAGACATACTACTTCTGTACCTGCATCTCTGGCCGTCTTCTCTGCCCGGGCCTGGAGGACCTCAGCGCTGGGTGGCTCCTCTCTCCGGTGCTGTTGAGCACACAGTGGGACCACGGGGATGTGTGGAAGATGCTCTCTCCAGTCGGGACCGTCCTGCTGTATGAGGAGCTTTGTTATCCTGCCAGTGACAGGGGAGGAGGGGGGGGGGGGGGGCTGTCAGTCACACATGTAGTCACGCACATGGTGTACCGTGTTACAGACATGACAATGTACTGTATGATGAGGTGCAGGCTGACAGGTGTGGACAAATATACACGCCATTGAAGAACAAACACACACAGACACACACACACACACACTCTCTAGCAGATTCAAAGCTGGTTGTTAGAGGACTGTTTATATGTATACATTTATTTTATTATTATTATTATTCTGTAGTTAATCCTCGCGCCGGTGTGTCACAGAAAATGTGTGCTTGTATCCCCTAATTTTCCTGAACTCCCCATTCCCAGGAGAGTTGCCTTATTATGTAACACAGACAAGACACCTAGTCTGAAAGTCAAAAATAGCTTATACTGTAGCAGCATGCGAGTGATCAGATCTCTCCTAACCACTAACTAGATGCTGACTAAACGTACAACCCTAATTACATTGTTCGGAAACAGATGCTGTTTTCTTGACTGAAAATATGACATGTCAGCAATCAAACATCCACTCAAACACAGACAACCCATCAATGTTTTTTATTCCCCAATACAGCTAATTCAAGTTTAGAAAAAGTCCAGAAATACAGGTTTTGCCCCACAATTACCATAGCAAGAGGTGTTAATTGCCAAGCGACGTAACAGATGACTTGAGTGGCAGATACTGTCACCTCCCTGCTGTAGCAGTGAGCGGCGAAAGGTACCGTGCATGCTAATTAATACCTGTTGACGCTGTCACTTGCTGCCTGAACGCTGATGTCTATCTGCAGGACTGTCTTGTAATCCACATAGGCCTTGCTGTAGCGCTCCAGAGTCTCGTAAGCCATGGCCCGTCGCAGTAAGGGCTTAAGGGAGAAGGGCTGGAGCTCCAGGGCTCTGCAGGGTATTAAGAGACATAATGTGGCAGAAAGGAGGGGCAGGCCAGCCAGAGAACACTGACCATGATCATGTGTAATATGTGTATGTGTTATATGTGTGTGTGTGTGTGTGTGTGTGTGTGTGTGTGTGTGTGTGTAACTACGTCAGGCAACAGAATTGTCTAATTCAGTTTTTTAGTTTTTGATTACTAAATCAATATTACAGTACATTTGATGTCAGAAGGTCCTTATACATAATGTAGCAACCTTGGACATCAATCAACAACACTGACAGTCCACTCCTGTTGGTTGATGTTGAAGAAAAATATTCAAACACAGACCAACAAAGTCTTTCATTAACACTGCTTTGTTGCCTTTACAACTGCTTATGAAAAGATATATGCACAACAAATCCATTTAGTAAAGCGTGATATCTAGATATCTTATGCTTCATAGTTTAGTGATACTACTGTAAACTATACTAATTTAGCAAATCAGGGATCACAGCCGCAGCTATAACCAACAACCTACACTGGCCAGGGCAATGTCATTATAGGCTCTGCTGTAAGGTCCATTGTTAGGTGTTGCACTATGTAAGGCCTCACCTTGTGCAGTCGTCTATACAGTCTTGACTGTTGCCATCTTTCAGGCGACATGCTGCTCTGTTCGAGTACAGAATGCATAGATCCTCTGGGCTATCAATCCCTGAATGGGGAAAATAAACACACAGAACATACAGTATATGTCACAGTGGTGACAGAATAGGAAATGTGGCACTGGCTAAAGCTAGAACTAAACATGGGTAATATGTAAATAAACTGCAATTGGGTGAGGTTCATCAAGTTCATAAAAGTCCTCACAGGAATGAGTCATTTGTACTATTCTAAGAACAAGGACTATAGTTGTGATCTAGACATGGAGAAACTCCATGGATAAATAATGGTGTCAAGAAAAGCTATTTGAATTACAACACACACAATTGCGTTGTGTAAGTCAGTGCATGCCAATAGTCTCTGGTATGACACAATAGAGGGTATTTTTTATTTCCTTCACCTTTAGGAATTTCACAATGGCATTTACATAGCCTCTTCCTGGATTTCAATTAGTAAATTAGGTCCCTGTTCATTTTAAAGATGGATTCCTTAATCTTGTGAATGTTCAAACTGAGGCTTCTAAGACAATACCTGGTATGTGATGGCTTCAGTGAGGCTTTGAGTTTGGACCCTAAAACAAAACAACTTCCTCACCTCACTATCATTATGTTAGTATGGCAGCATTGTGCAAGAGCAAGCAGCAATCTGTCACAAGCCCGGCTTCCTTAAGACGAGAGACTAAATAATGCTCACATGCATCTTGTTCTCAGGAGACAACAAAACAGATAAAGCCTGTCAAACCACTTCTACAACAATCTGTTGAAAGTCTGCAATCACATATTTGTCATTCTGTTAGTCCTTGTCGGGGCTACGTTGACTCAACCGCCTTATACTTTCATATAACTGAAGCAGGGGGGGCAGATGGGCACAGATAGCGTACGCATACACGAATATGCTCCAGGAGCTCTGAGCACAATTCATACTTTCAAATCTGATTATGGATGACAACACAATGGTGTGGCGCCCAGCGGTAGCATACATCTCTCTGCAACGGCCACCATTACAGATGTCGATGGTCGACAATTACACTGGGATTAAACATTTATAGGGCATATTAAGATGCTCTATCATTGTGGGAATATAGCATGGTAGTTGTACAAGCTCATATGTCCCACTAGTTTGACACATACGGCATGATGCATCCGTCACACGGCAAGACCATCTCTCAGTCTACAACCCCAGTAAGGGTGAAGCTACAGCAAACTGTAATCATGCAGGTTAAAGTTCACGTTTAACATGTAGGCCTATCTCTGCTCTAGCATGTGGCATGAATGCAGACCCAGAGACCACTGCACAGTAGTCACAGGACATATGGACACCCACCAGCACCAGTCCATTTCCTACAGATGCAGCCGGCACTGCTTTGACATACTGCATAGACACGAAGCGAATGTGGCGATTTATCTCCAATCACGCACTCTGCTGCTTTCTCACTGGGTTGGAGAGATTTACAGCTGCAGCCCCATGGAGTCAATTTCACAGTGTGTGGTTCAGACCCATGTGACCTGAATGACCTGGGCTGGGAGGCTTAGCTTAAGGCTAAGGCTAAAGCAGACTGTACACACACGCACACACGCACACACACTCGCGCGCACACACGCAGATGCCCATTGTGACGCATCACTCTATATACTAGTCATTAAATGCAAAGTACAGCCACATTCCAAAGACAGTGTCACGGCTCCCTCTGACTCTGCTGACTCCATGAAGGGAGAAAGGTGAGTTATTCTGTAATGTGTATGGCTTGGAAGGAGTCAGGCGCAGAACAA
>JAODTR010080826.1:0-14795 GCA_025399935.1 Amblyopsis rosae | reverse complement strand
GGAGCTCAAGGCTCCAGACAACACAGCTCTCAGGATCATAGGGACACACAAACCTCTCCACCACGATAAGGTGAAGGTTCCCTAGGTAACCCTCTCGTATATTTCCCCACCCGAAATGTTACAGTCAGTCTACAATATCCTCCCACTGGTAGTGGCCTCAATGCGCGTCGCCAAAAGTTGAGATTTGTTAAACTCGGTACCTGCCCACTTCACGACCGTTATTTCGCCCGTCGTCTGTTTAAGTTGCTGAATCTCGTTGGCTTTCATTTGTCTCTCGTTGCTGCTAGTCGCCTGCAGTGTGTCTGGGGGGCTTAAGAATGAAGAGACCAGTCTAACCCCCAGGGCTCTACCCCGCATTGCTCCATCTCCGTGCCGTTCCCACATCTCTGGCAGTACCTTCCCACCCTGAGCATGACATCAGAGCAAGACGGCTGCCGTGTGAATAAGCAGTACTAGTGGTGCATCTTATCTAGACATTTTATTAACGACTCTGCCCTCAATATATCTGGTAAGAAAATGTATCTGAAAACAGCTGCCATTTTGAAAAACAGTTGCCATGGCCGATATATTGAAAATTCACGATGGCTCAATATCCACATTTTGTGTTGGAGTGCCTTTCCCCACAATATGCTTTTAGCTTGAGCTGCCCGGTCATCTGCACCCCCATACCTTCCACAGCTCCTCCAGCTTGTTGATCTGCTGGGCGGTGATCTGCCGCGCCCGGAGCTGCTCCTGCTCCGAGGGGATCTTCACCAGCCAGGACAGGAAGCAGCGGTCCTGGATGAGCGGCTGCCACTGGGAGCTGTCCCAGTTGATGTCCTTCAGGCTGCTCTGACTGGCACACGGCTGCCTGTCAATCACCACGACAACAGCACAGCACTCAGCTAATAATAATAATAATAATAATAATACACTTTATTGTCTAGCACGTGCAGACACGGGACGATATGAAAGGTCCACGGCACATTTGGCCATTTGCTATTAATGATATTTTCTCGATAATTATCAAAATATGCCTTACAAAATACAACATAAAATAAAAAATGTATACTAAAAACATACTGGAATCACTTTCTTACATTTTGTTTAAGAAACACTCAATTAAATCATAGGATGCCTAATGTATAACTGTATTTCTTTGTTCCTTTGTTGTGAAGCTGGTATTTCAACAAATCCGATGTATCTTTATGTGGGGAAACAATAGGCAGGTCGAGCCTTTAGCAATGTTGAGGATTAACTTGAAAGATGCAGGTAAATAAATAAATAAATAAATCAGGAAATCAATATAATGAGAGTACGAGTGAGCTAGACAGCTTTTTCTTTATTATCCAGTTCCGAATATTCACAACAATAAAATTATCTTCAGTATTTTTATCCCGATAAACCACTGATATTGTCCCATACCTAATCACAGTGAAAAACAATGTTCTTATGTCATTGCTCATAACAGCACTGAAAACGCCATTAAAACACAAGTCATTAGCTGCGCTTACACAGAGCCTAATACTCCGACTGGAAACAGTTTAAATGCCCAAAAAATGCACCATATAAAAACCATCACAATCGGAATGGAAAAGTCCAAACCTATTAAAATTTCATTCAAGCAATTTCTGACCACTGGATTAATTAATAACTGACTTCATAGCCTGGCTACACCCGACTATTGCTCTCAGATCAATTCCTATAAACGGCTCTCAGTTTTCGCTAAGATTAGTCTGGAAACCCTGCTTGATTCTGAACAGTGCCAACCTAGGTCAGTCTCCACAGTTGGTGACACTTAAAGAGACCAAAAGGGCTCAAATTTGTGCTTCCATTGAAATGCATTACGGTGCTCTTATCTTGTCGTTATTCAAATATCTTCGATATAGATTTCAGCCGGTTGGGGTGCGGGGGGGAAGGGGGGGGCTACCTGCACAGCAGCACCACCACAGAGTCCGCCTTGGCGGGAATGAAGCCCAGAAGGAAGACGTTGCGGCAGCCGCAGTTGTAGCACTCCAGCACGGTCTCCCCCAGGGGGCCATCTTTGTGCAGGGTCACCTCCTTGGACTTGGCCCTCACCAGGTGGTTCACAATGTGGCTGGAGTGCAAAACAAGCAACGAATGATCCACTGTTCATACGCAGCCCTGGTTACACTCAAAGTGGCACAGACTGCACCACAAAACACTATCCCAGCACTGGCAGTAGGTGTTTTGGGGAGGGAGGAGCTTCTGAAGTAGCACACTATGGCATTGACGAGAAATGTGTTGTTGCACAAACAATCTTTCTACAGAATCACTGACTACACCTTTAAAGCAGCCTTGTATTCACCACAGACTTACAGAACAACAAGAACTTGTGGAGAAACTAAAAAAAAAAAACACTGCATGGAAATGTACGACTTCTGTTGAGTGTCGAGGAGATATGAGAGGATTTGCATGAGAAACAGTCCGTCAGTTCTCACACCACAAGCCGAGAGAGCCTTTTGTTTCTCTCAGATAAAACACATTTCAGCCAAATTTGCAATTCATAGCTCTAAATACATCACAGTTGCAATTTAAACAATGGCCGGTGCCAAAAAACAATTAAAATGTATGCTACATTCGAAGGACCGTTTAGCAGGCTGTGATTATTATACTCATACATACTACATATTTATTGTGACAAGCATAGTCTGTCAATGTCACAAAAATAAATATATCCCCATATAGGTATGCTACATGTGATAAGGTGATTTCCTATTTATGTAGGTTCATAGCATTCCTTTCGGAGGAAGGAAGAGTATTATGAGGGTGACATTTTAAATTCCGATGTATCATCCTTAATAGAAAAGGAATGTACATGTAATGTTATTACCCTGTGATAAACAAGTGACCTAATTGTTGGGAGAATATGGTGAGCCGGGCGTGGGGATTTAGATAGACACTAAATGTGTACAACACCAACACATTACATTTTCCCTGGCTGGAAACCAACCTGCCCGATGTGTTTCCGCGGCCGTTACAAAACCACTTCTTGCTGGTGTTGCAGAAGACAACACATGCTGGGTCATGAATCCCACAGTAACTGAAACAGTAGAAATTGAGAGAAATACATACAGCAGTTGCAACTAGATGCTTCAAGCACGTTGTAACTAGCGGTAGGCTAATGAACCAACCATGCCCGGTGATAACGAACGAGCATGTATAGTTTACCTGCAGGCGTGAACAGGAAGATCCTTGGTGTAGTAAGTATCTTCCTCATCCTCCTCAAAGTTCAACTCGGCCAGAAGCTGACTGGCCTTCACAACGGAGTCATCTCCATTCTGCAACACGCCGTCGGGGCCATTCACCTAACAAGACGGTTTGTGACGAATGAACACACACACAGTGTCAACAACATGGTGACGGCTCTTCCACAGTTAGCTGTCCGGGTGTAACATTGTAGTATATTAAATAAACTACTAGTCACCCAGAGACACGCGTGATATATGATTTTACATTAGGCAACAATCTCGCCGACTATCGTGGCAATGAATACCGTGCTGCCATGCAAATTACCAATATTATTGTGTCGGTAACATGCTAGCTACAGCGCATTAGCCGTATGCGCTAGTTAGCTAGCCAGGTGCTTGGTAACCGCACGGGGGAAATGCATCGGGCTAGCTGGAGTTAGCCAGCGATGTTGTTGATTCGCGCGTTGTCCAAGCTATTTAAAATGTATTTTTATACAGAATTGACTGACCTGGTTGTCGAGTTGGCTCTGGGTCTGGCCTTGAGTCTGGGTCTGGCTCGGCAAGGTAAAGTCGGTGAATTCGTACTCGGAACCCTGGGTGTCCGCTCCCAACAGCTCCGCTTCCTCGGTGTCCAGGAACGTGAGAGTCTGCGAGCTCGGCCCGTACGCCTCGACGCTCATTTTCTCCTCAAAGTACGAGCAGAACCTGACGCTTTGCTCTGTTTCAGATAATTCCTCGACAAAATGTCGCTATTCCCGAGCGGCAACACGAAGCACTGAAGCCGAACGCGGCCGACGAAGCGAAGTAGCGAGGACTTGACAACACAAGGCGCCAGAGCCTCGACTCCCACTCAAAATGATGACGTAACACCCTGTTTCGTACATCTAATGCAGGAGCACATTTAGAGGCAGGTCCGTGACGTGTACACACGGTATGTTACACTAATAAATACGTATATTTTGTTATTCACACGTTAACTAGCTTTTAAATAATCACCAGTAGAATATACTGTTTTAATTGCGTCTTAATCCTGTTGACCTTTGCATGTTGGTATGTTCTACATATTTTACAAAGTTTCATAGAAGCACACACAACTTCGTGAAATACGGAAAATAACTGTATTTCTTGCTACATACATTATGATTACCAGGGTTTGGATTAGTTACATGTAACCGATTACAAAAAATAAACTGCAATCCATTAATCAATATTACCAGCTAAAATAGTAAAATCATATTTCAGATGGATCAGTTTTTTATTAGAGGATTACTTCTAGACTACTTTCAAAATTAAAAGGATATTTGCAGTACAAAAAATGCATACAACAAAAACATGTAATGTCACTGGTCTCACTAGCCCTCTAGTTATCCAGACAGCTAAACAATTATCAAATAAGGAGGAGACACTGATGCCGTTTGTAGTGATGATCACTACAACCTAACCTACCCAACCCTGCTGATGACTTAGTAGTAGCATTGATAATAGTGTAACTGCACCTCAGCACTGAGCCTTACTCCACCCACTTCAATAGCCCTAACCCCCATTAACATTAACATTTAACATTTGATGAGCTACTAAGTGTACCATTGAAAACCAGCCAGGTCCCGGTCTGATCTTTAACAGATATGACATGTAGTTGTAGTTGTAAAAACAGGAATTATGTCAATAATAACACAAGCATTGATGTGTCTCATCACAGATCAATGCTATTACTTCATTTACAGCTAAAAAAACACATTTTATGTAATATGTAAAGTAAATGTGCAAATGCATTTGTGCATGTTTTTACAATTGACTACAAATTAAGGACATTGTTAATTATGTGATGTAATCACATATCTATAAACTTGCCTTCACTTGCAAACTGAATCTACATAGAAAAAGCACAGAGATTTCAATAGTTCATCAAATTACTAATAAAGATCAGTTAGTTAAAGCATTTTGATTCCCTGAGGTAAAATCATCGTCATAAAAGTGTGAATATGTTTCGCACTTTAAATACTTTAATTTAAAAATAGTTTTTCTACACAGATGAAAATAAGATGAGGACCTGAGAGATGACATGCAAACAAGATGAGGGGGCTGAGACTATAATTACTAAACAATACTACCAGGAACTGGCTAGAGAGTCTAGATCGGAAATAAAACAGGAACTGCTAAAAATACAGTCACGCCAATAGCACGAAAAACAGCATGGTGGTCTATCCAAACATGATCACACACATCAAGGATCAACTTCATACGTTTATACTGCTAGTAACAGCTACTATAATCCAATAATCAATGCTGAAAATACAGCAGTAAAGTGTTATTGTTATTTGTATACGATTATAAATCTACAATTTACACAATCCACACACATGCACGCACCACACACAATCAATAGCTACACCTATGCAGACGCTGAAGAATGGATTCACATACAGTAGTGTGTAATATGTCCACACCCTAGAACCAAATAAAGTTAGGAATAATATCAGTTCATTAGGCTGAAAATAGCAGCAAAATAGACTGATGCAAGCAGATATTACTGTTAAAAAAGATATATAAAAGAAATGTTTTTAAACTCATTATGTATGCGTTTCAGTGGCGTGCAAAAGTCCTCAACCTCTTGGTTATGCAGGGAAAGACCAAATATTTCCAGAGTCTTTCACAGTAAGTCACGAGTGCATGAATATATATTCATCTGTACTTGGCAGCCTTGTAGGTGTGCCAACGCCCGAGCAGATGCATTTATACCTTGTTGACCTGGTTGACCCCACCACCTCCCCCAATTAACCTTACCCATGTGACCCAGGCTTCTCACTAGCGTACTAACTGGGGCTAGTTGAGGCACTATTGTGCTATTGAGACACTAGCATGCTAGCTGGTGCTAGTTGAGGCACTATTGTGCTACTGAGACACTAGCATGCTAGCTTGCACTAGTTTCTCACTAGCATGCTAGCTGGTGCTACTATCGCAATAGCGTGCTAGCTGGTGCTAGTTGAGGCACTATTGTGCTAGTAAGACACTAGCATGCTAGCTTGCACTACTGTCTCAATAACATGCTAGCTGGTGCTACTGTATCAATAGCGTGCTAGCTGGTGCTAGTTGAGGCACTATTGTGCTAGTAAGACACTAGCATGCTAGCTTGCACTACTGTCTCAATAACATGCTAGCTGGTGCTACTGTATCAATAGTGTGCTAGCCGGCACTAGTGAAACTAGCGCGCCGGTGTCTCACTAGCATGCTAGCTTGCGCGTGTGGTGCTGGCGCTGGTGGCAGCAGTTGCGCTGGTTCTCCACGTGGCTCTCCATCTGCTTCAGCATCTCCCTCACGACGGCCTGCAGGGCCCTGCCCAGCTCCTGCCGGCTGTAGGGCCTCTTCAGGGGCGGTACGTGAACAAAGGCGGCGCGCCCCGCCCCCAGGTACAGGGACGTGTAGTAGGTGTAGTCGCACAGATACCTGGCGGAGGGAAGGCAGGTGCGTGAAATCTAAATTCATTAAAGGCAAGCGCCGCTGGTTCACAACCGTACACTGAAACGTGTGGAACTTTAAAATACAATTTGGTTATTGAAGAATATGATTTCAAACTGTTTTAAAGTGCACTTATAATATATGTAGTCCTGGACGATATGGCCAAAATGTATATCACGATATATTTCAAAATTTCAGTCGATGCGATATACTTCCGATATTGATATGAACAATATAAGCCTCAGAAAAACTGCTTAAAACACTCACAATGGAGGTACTTACAAACATCTGATAAATGCATTTGCCAAGTCTATGAAATCTCCTATGAAACTATAATATTTTTGAAATATAAACAAGGTACAAATACATTTTCACCTTTTAGCCTTCATAAAAACAAGAAATGTAAAATCACAGTCAAAATAAATACACAAAACTCTCAACTGTGTCTTTCTGTTAGTACATTATACCTATAATTAATGAAGGCTATATTTATGTCCACCAGTAGGGGGCAGTAGCGGTTGTGACTGGCTCTGGAAATATCTCATGAATTAGACGCAGCCAGCTAGTACTGTAAGCTAGCAGTTTCAATTGTCTGGCATGTGAAAACAACCCACTACTGGTTGGCACTGGCTGCGTGTCCAGTGCAAGTCATCAATGCACGTAGTTCACCTTGAATAAAACTGACTTCTGCGCTCGTCATTGTAATCATTACACTGTAATGTGTAGCTTATCGAAATACCGGAAGTAAGTTTATTAATCATATCACCGTTATTGAAAAACATTAAACTTGTGATTATATATTGATACGTTTAACAAACTAATATTTCTTGTGCAGACTTGCGAGTGTAACAACGGTTAATTGAATAATTGCGCATTTCCCTAATGTGAATTTTTTTTAAAATGTTTACACAGACACACACAGACACGCACGCACACACACAGACACGCACAGACACACATCGTAATCGCCAAGAACACACTGTAGCCATATAGCTGACCTTCCGGCGTCCTTGGAAACTGACACAGCCATGCCCAGCCCGGAGTCGTTGACGCTCTTGCACACAACGTCCATGTCCAAGGCCGACCGTATGCAGTCGGGGCCGTTCTCCACGCAGCACTCCGAGGCCGGGCAGAAGTGGCAGTTGTCAGGCTGCCTGTATCCTCTGTTGTGGCCGCACGTCTCCAGGGTGACGGTGGTGGCGAGCCCCGAAACGCCCACGTGGACCACTAGCTGTGGACGACGCGCAGAATACAAAATGTCAGAAGAATATTAACCGTGAAACGCTGCGATTTTTCTGGCCTTTAGATATTTAAATGAACCCCCGGCTGTGCTGCCAGCAAGACTAACCCAACCCTGCGTTCATCACACAGAAGGGAGACAACGTGACCGGCTGCCATTGTGTTCAGTTGAGCGATTCACAGCGACAGGAGACAAGGGGGCGGGGCTAAAACAGACTATTGGTTTATTTCATGTAAATAGCGAGTGATGCGACACGGCGACTACCAAACTATGATCTAACCAATAAGAAACCACAAACCAGGAACGCCCATAAGCGACAGTGTCTGTCTCTTATGTCGTATGTGTGACGGCAGGGTAAGTAAAAGGTAACAGACACAATTTCACTGTTAGCGATCGTCAGCTAATGTCATTGTTAGCTATCTCTTCAGTGGCATTGAAGCGTTCAGAGAACCCCCAGGTCATACAGTATTTTGACTACTGGGTGTAGAATCAGTGTCCCTTTCACCTATATAACAAATACAAGTTCCCCAGAGCAGTTTTCCCCCGGGAAAACTGTATCGGCCAGGCATTTCCAGTGTGAACATCCATAATCATCAGTCTTTAAATACTATTGGACAAAAATACACATACCCCTTTAAGTACCGATACGTTGAACATGTAAGATGGTGGCACTGAGAAAAAAAATGGACACAGAACAGAAAATGCACACTGTGAATTAACTGCAGTTATGTACGTGTCCACGAATACCTGCGGCTGCGCTTGTTTCCATAGAGACGGCAGCAGTCTCTGCACAGCCTGATATTCGACAGGCACCTCATACACACGAAGGTCCACCGTCTCACCCAGCCCCAAGAGGTTCAGTTCCTGTATGCTCGGGGAAAACAGGAAGTGGGCATTTCTGAGTGACATGCAACAAGTCACCTTAATAAACCCTTATACAGGATATTACATAACTATTATTAACATGTGCATCAACAGGGTAAATAAATGTAGTGAAATGCTCCCTACCTGCATCCTAGTGTGCAAAAGTACAAGCAAGTAGAAATAAAATATAGTATAGTGTTGTTATTATTTATTTGTGCTGCACAAAGTTCACGACACACATGGAATGAAACTGCAATATAATCAACCAATGGGTATCCTAGAAGTTGCAAAGCATAGACTTATTATTACAGGTTAAAACAAAACATTGTATGGTTTAGTTAGTTTTCATGCAAACGGTTAATCAGGCAAGTATACCTGCACGGCCTCCCAGCTGGCGTTCACCCTGTGTTCTCCAAAAGGCTCAAACCCTGCAGACAAACCAGTGTTTATCGGCTGCTTCACGCAATGCGAAAGGACGTTTGCAACAAATAAACTTAAATAAATAACTTTCTTATCAGTTCTGTTGCGAGTCAATGTGTAACAAGACATTAAAGTCTAAAGGTTGGATCAAGTTAAAGATTAATTATTTATTTGCAAGACAGTAGTCTGTCATGTAAGGCACATTTGAAATTCTACTCGTCCAAATGTACATTAATTTATGAACGAGACACACGATATGACCAATACAATTAATCCAAGTAAGTGATATTCTAGTCATCTAATGGTGGTTGATGTCGATTCTTCTATGCTAACAAGTTACGTATTCATTTTATGCTACATCTGCATGGCATGCCCACAAGACAAACTGTAATAACACATTTATGACAGTACAAAGGTTGGCTCGGGTTGGTAGCTATTTCCCATGGACACAAGTTGTAACATAGCCTTTACATTGCAACACTTCGAACTGTATTATATACAGATATTATACCACTAGACAGCAACATTCTGTACCCCTATCCACCCACCGGTTACTATCACTGTCTTCTTTGTGGCCATGTTCTCTGGTTCATTCAATATTTGAGTTAATAATATGATATATAAATATTCCCTGATACTATTCTTCCTGCCCAAACACCTGAGAGGATTTCCAGACGCTTTACTTCTTCTTCTGTTTTGCTTAATGAACACACATACAGCTCTGGATCGACCACACTGCCACCTGGTGTTCAGGCCGTGCAGAATATATTTCTGTTGATTCGCAACCATAGAACTAATATATTCATATATAATATTTGTCTTATTATACCAAATTCAGTCATACACCATGGTATTATGGTCTCTCTGAATGAATGCTCAAATCTACTATTAGGAATTATATGCAACATATTATTTCATGCTGGACCGGTTTCTGAAACAACGAAAAAGTACCGTATCCCATGAGCCAATGATAAACCCACCCCATAGGCTAAGTAGGTGAAGTGACTCATACATTCTGGAGCAGAACACTGACTGCACCCTGAGATCAGTTATAAGGCTAAAACATGGGCTGTGCCAATAGCCTGCGGTTGCGGTATAAGAGAGAAATTACCCGTTTCTTATGCAGGCTGTTACATAAATGCACTTTAATGCAGCATATCTGAATAATATAGGGTGTGTTTGCCTGCGAATCACACACACTATTTCATGTCCTACACCTGCATCTACACACACACTCACGCACCCACACAGCACACACATCTCTCGCCTCGACGCCTCCATTGACCGCCCACGTATCTGCGCTCCTTTCCCTAGCAACCAACCGCTCGTTCGTCCACATTTTATTCACCTTCTCTCTCTCTCTCTCTCTCTCTCTCTCTCTCTCTCTCTCTCTCTCTCTCTCTCTCTCTGTCCTGCGCCCCCCACCCCACCTGCGTCACGCGTTATGTCAGCGTTGCCATGGAAACTGACGATGCCCTCTCCTATTCGGCGGTGCTGATGCAGGCAGCCGGCTGACGTCATTTGCTTCCTCTGGACGGAATTAAGCTATTTTGGTCTCCACATATGGAATTAAACAGTATTCTCCTTTTGGTAGGCCTACATGGCCAGTAGGCATTTTGCTGTGGGGAAATGTATCCTTTTTGAAATAGGACTCAGATCAAATAATAAATACCTCACTGATATTACTTCCGTAAATGCAGACAATGACCAGCTGATAGGAACACTTGTTGAAGCTACTTTCTGATGTCAGCAAACTGCAGGCCCTATAAGTTATGATGTCAGCAGTCCTGCCCTCAAAGTTTCAGAGAGATGTCAATCAAGTTGGGTTTGGACACGCCCACACAGCCCTGAGGAGAGCTCTGGTCAGGCACATTTCAGACCCTCATTAAAGTTGAGCTAGTGATTGTAAGATAATGTCTCCTCACTGCCTGTTCTGTGCGAGCGCTGAAACAAGTGGTTCTACCTATAGCCCTGGCTCTGCAGATACAGACCGCACCACACAACACAATGTTCTGAGGGAGCACCCTATGGCATTGAACGGGAGAGACGTTTCTGTTTTGATCGAGTTCAAATATCAACAGTCTTGCTACAGGGATAGCTGACTATACCTTTAATGGGTTATGGCATTCCTCTGGAACTGAGAGGTTTGGAAAAATAATGTTTCCTTTGACAAATTCTTGCCGAAAGTCCCCAGATTCAATATAGTCAATATTACAATATAAATTAACATTTGCTTGAGTGTCCATTGTATGAGATATATTTGGGGTAGTTCTCTTTCCAACTAACTCAAAGGTAGAACTACATTAGCTTATGGAGTGCTTATTGGGAAGGTGCCATGTTGTACACTGTGCTCAGATACTGGAACCACAATGTTCTGTACTTAACAGACTATATTGTAGCCTATTTATTAGCACTGGGAAAGAATCAATTATCTTTTCTATTGTGTTCTTTCTATTCCTAATGTCCAAGAATTAAGAATATCTGCATGTTGCAACATTTGCATAGAGCCTTTGTTTCCCATTTGTCCTTTACACTTATCCTTCTCTTTTTAAAGTTTCTAAATCCTTCACAGTCTTTTGTCCTTGTAGAGATCGTTTTCGATTTTCAGTTCATTTATTGATGAAGGGCTGTGCTTCACGTTCGTACAGCCATGTCTGAACCCTGGTTGTGTCTGACAGAGAGAGCTACAGAAGCATTTGCTGCTATCCTATACTTCCAAATCCATTCTATTGTGTGGCCTCCATTAAGCAATACAGGCTAGCCTAACCACAAATGATGTCCTGTTCTGTTGACTCTGGTAGTCTACTAACCTACCATGAGTTAGTGTAGACCTGAAGCCAAACCACCACTACTATTTATCTTCTATGGATTCTTTTCGATTTATAGACTACCCAAGTATAGCCTATCATAGGCAATTCTATTCTACGTGGGAACCTACATTGTTTGTCTAAAGAGAGGCCATACAGCCTTCGCCTGAGTTGAAGAAACCAGGCCTGCTCTCTCTCGTTCCTGCTCTCTCCTACCCGCTCTCTCCTTCCCCGCCCATTCTTGCTCTGTTTGGGCGACCCTGGGCTTTTTAATGCCATGACATCAAACCACAATGCACTGCTGTGTTTGTAGTTTACCTCCCTAGTCTCCATGGCAATAGAGGCCAGACTCTGCCCCTTATTTAAATTCGTCCGAAAGCGGCGTCATCTCGGGCCAATCTCCGCGCTCTGAAGTGACATAATGGAATTTTTAGGGATAGAAGGCAAGCGGAGGGACGGGTGTGCGCACAGCAGTCGCGCCACGGGGAAAAACTGCGAGCAGAAGCAGCGCATCGTTCGGCTTTGGAAAAACATGACAAAGTGACTAAGTTGACGCTTGATAAAAACGATTTCATCAACGATAAAACACCGACCGCCTAGCGGGATAATATCACGGTTCTGCTGACTGTCTGTGTCACGTGACAGGCATCTTTTTTTTTTTTCGCTTGGGTGTAAGCGCGGAGCCAGCCGTCTTCATGCGTACGGCGCGATACTCCCTCATGCGAGGGTAGGATGGAATCGACCCTCTACCCAGGCGCCGCGGTGAACAGTCGGAACCTTTCAAGCATCTACGCCCATAGCAGCATGATGAAGAAGGACATCAACCTCAACCTGGACGAGCAGAGCTCCGTGCTCAAGGCGAACGCGGACGGCATCCTCAACTCCCCGGACCTGGGACTGCTGAAGCTGGCGTCGCCAGACCTGGAGCGTCTCATTATCCAGTCCAACGGCATGGTCACCACCACGCCGACCTCGCAGTTCCTGTACCCGAAGTCCGGCAGCGACGAGCAGGAGTTCGCGGAGGGCTTCGTCAAGGCGCTGGAGGACCTCCACAAGCAGAACCAACTCAACGAGGCGGGCTGCGTGTCTGCGGACCGGCTTGAGCTCATCGGCTCCTCCAACGCGGTCACCGCCGCGGGGCTGCAGACATCCGACCTGCCCGTTTACACGACGCTGAACGGATACGCAGCGAGCCCCCTGGGCACGACCATAAACTACTCGACGGATACCATTCCCTTCCCGCCGCCTCCGTCCCACTTCCCCAACGCCCAGCAACAGGCGGCGGTGCTGTCTCGGCTCCAGGCCGCCGGGGTGAAGGACGAACCGCAGACCGTGCCGGACATGCAGAGCTTCGGCGACAGCAGCCCGCCGCTGTCGCCGATCGACATGGACAACCAGGAGCGCATTAAGGCTGAGAGGAAAAAGCTCCGCAACCGAATAGCGGCGTCCAAGTGCCGCAAGAGGAAACTGGAGAGGATCTCGCGGCTGGAGGACAAGGTGAAAAGCCTGAAGACGCAGAACACCGAGCTGGCGTCCACGGCGAGCGTGCTCAGGGAGCAAGTGGCCCAGCTCAAGCAGAAGGTGATGAACCATGTCAGCAACGGTTGCCAGTTGCTTCCTAACCAGGTTCAGGCGTATTAGAAGAACCGAACCGTGGGTGCGTTATACGTGCGTGTGTCCAACAGTAGTTCAAGCTGCACGGCCTGATATTGGTCAGATATTTGAAAGAAATTACTTTGAAAGCGTAATAATCTTTATGTACCTGGTCATTCAATGCCAGACCAGTGCCGGATCATGATAAATGTGCTCATTGGGCCCCTCGGGACCAAGAAACAATCACCTATTAATGTGTGTTTAAACAAAACCAAAAAAAAAGACAAAAAATATATTAACTTAATAGGCCACGAGGAGACCATTTCAACTGGAAAAATACGATATATGGAAAATAGGATAGCAGTAGGCTATAGGCCTACTGCATGTAAGCTGGACAATCTGCAACCCGACGCCGTGGGTGTTAAGTGCTGCCATCCAACGTCTAATATACTGCCTTATACTTGTTTACAAGCACTTACCAATGACAAATGTATATTTTATTTACCTGAAACATAAGTCTTATTTTACACGATACACTCCAACCTGGTTTTTGTGCGAACGTGGATAAGTGCATGTTTTGTAGCTCGTGTACAGTTGCTAATTGTGTTACAACTTATGTAGTGGTTATCGTGCGGTTCTGGTGTTTCACCTCCTTTCCTCATCCCATAATGATTAATTTGTGGTTTTATATTTGTATAGGCCTATGTATGTATGTGTGTGTACGCGCAGAAAGGCCCCATATATAGCCGTCTGTAATGGGTTTGTGCTCCTCATCGACATTTATTAAATTCATTATATAACCACAGCTGGTTCTTGTTGTCTATCACAGCGGAGGGAAAGGGGCAATTCGCCGCATAACAACAACGTATCGTATTAGACTGCGGGCGCATTATAATAGGCTAGGGTTAATAGTAGGTGCTTGTTCTAGCCCAGGATTTCAGGATGCTGAGTGACAACTTGGAACCAAACCATAGATGATCAGAAAGAACTGTAGCTGAGTGAGATAAAAAAATTTTTTAATAAAAGTTTAACGCTGCGCCATCTGGTGGATAAACAGTAATACACAGGGTTGACTAAATAGCGACCATAACTCAATCACAATAGTTTGTAGTTCATTTATTGATTCCTCATTTTTAGCAAACCTGGCATTACACAATTACAGCACAATTCACACTTGACTAAAACCCAACAGGCGGGGGGGGGGGGGGGGGGGGGGTGTTTTGA
>JAODTR010080815.1:0-14797 GCA_025399935.1 Amblyopsis rosae | reverse complement strand
CTCTCTCTCACGCACACACACACACACACACACACACACACACACACACACACACACACACACACACACACACACACCCCTCCCATCGCACACGTATTCTTATTGACACTCTCTCTCACACACACACACACATGCACCCTCTGTTCTTATCTGGTCGGTCACTTTGAGGCTAGGGCTCCCTGACCTCTAAGTTGTGTGTGTGTGTGTGTGCGTGTGGACGGCAACATGCATCACTGAGATTGTGTGGATGGTTTTGAGAGACAGAGATACAGAGAGAGAGGGAGAGAGAGAGGGAGAGAGAGGGGGAGAGAGAGAGACACGCAGAGATACAGAGAGGGAGGGAGGGAGATAGAGGGAGATACAGAGGGGAGGGAGGGAGATATACAGAGGGAGGGAGGGAGATACAGAGGGAGGGAGGGAGATACAGAGAGAGGGAGGGAGGGAGATAGAGGGAGATACAGAGAGAGGGAGGCAGGGAGATAGAGGGAGGGACAGTCACCAGCAGCTGCCACCCTGCATTAAGAAGCTCTCACTCTGATATAGGACGACCACAGGAAAACCAGACGCACGAGAATACTGCTGCTGCTGCTGCTTCTTCTTCTGCTGCTGCTTCTTCTTCTTCTTCTTCTTCTTCTTCTGCTGCTGTTTCTTCTTCTTCTGCAGCTACTGCTGCCGCCCCCGCCGCACGCTTCTCTTCTGAACCGGCACCGCAGCACCGGCAAGAGGAACGGGGTAGGATTCTGTGCGTACGGTGTCCTCCTCATCCTCCTCCCCCATCTGCTCACTCCCGCCTCCTCCATCTGTCCTGTGTGGCTCCGAGGAGGATGAGGATGAAGGAGCTGTCCCTGCGCCAGGACCCCGACCTGAGGAAGGAGCTGGCTCTGTCGGCACGCGGCTGTGACTTTGTTCTGCCCTCCCGCTTCAAGAAGAGGCTCCAAGCCTTCCAGCAAGGACAGGCAGGTTTACTTTTCTGGACCCGCCTGGACGGGCTGCTCGTATTGGTGGCTGGGGCTTGTAGTCGGGGCTAGCTGCCTGTGGCTGGGAAGGTATCCGGGTGGCTGGGGCTTGTAATCGGGGTTAGCTAGCTGCCTGTGGCAGGGAAGGTATCAGCAGCGATTGTAAGCTAATACACGATTTGTCAATAAACCAAATATCTCCCCGCATTGCGCTAGCACTGTGCGTGCTGAAAAAAAGAATCTGGTTCTTCCACACAGCCCTGGCTCTGTAAATAGGAACAATAACAAAGTGGCAAACACCGCTCACAACAACGCCCATGGCTTTGCAATGCGTTTCAATATGTGGGGCGGAGCTTCTGAGGGAGTTTGTTGTTGATTTGAGCTCAAAGTTAGCATGATTTCTGGAGAATGAACCCTGCCTTTTAAAGCAATGCTGTGTTGGTACAGCATTGCTCTGGTAGCACTCTAGTATTACTACAGGTCCTTCTGAAAAGGATCACAGCTGTAGCCATTGATTGCTGTTGCTATTTACCCAGATGGAACTATGGGTAATGTACTAGTTCGAGGTAGTTGAGATGTTTACAATTCACAGAACACTATTTAGTACATTTAAATGGTCTTTTCATGTGACAAAACAGTGAAAAATCAAAGGCATTTCGGCTACTTAATGCAAGATCTTAAAAAATTCTGACATTGTGCACTTTCAAGTTATGTTGTGGTTACTTTTTTGTCTTTGCTACATGTCATATGTTCTTTAGTTGTGTGGTGAGTTTTGTCCTTGGCAATTTTGTTTGCCTGTTAATGCTTCTCTGGCCCTGGTCGGACAACACAGAATATCACAGGGCTTAGCGGCCGTGCTTGGTGCGTGGCTAGCGGTTACCATCAAGGGGAGAGATAGAAGGGGAGAGAGAGGGACAGTTTATGCAAGGCGGCAGGAGACATCCATGTCCTTTTATAGCCATGCCTGACACTGAGCAGATCGGCAGCATCTGTGTCTAGCACACATACAAGAGCCAACGATGAGCCACCATAGCTGTCTTTAACACTGTGGTCGGTGTGTTGTTCTGAAATGCATTCCGCAAATGAGCCGCTGTTTGCAAGGTGTATTTAGCAGTCAGCTGCCTGCGTGTAGTTGTTTTTAGTTGTTGGTGTTTTTAGCAGGACCGTAACAAACTTAGGGTATTTTTATCTCTTGGCCTGTGTGTGGGTGAGCTTTATGTACTTATTATAGGCCACAGCGAGTGATGCAGTAGGCACGTTCTTGAGTCATGTAAATGGTCTTTGGGAATGAGGTAGTAATTTGGAGCAATGCGTCAGCCAACACAAGTGTTTTTAGTAACCCGCTAATGTGCGTTACGCCGGGACACTCGCATTGGGATCCTGTTGCCTTTGTTTTTGTGTGCGAGCGTGCGTGTGGATATGGAAAACGTATCACTGATGCTAATGCTAACCTAGCCGCTTCCTGCCCGCATGCTACAATGGAGGCTTGTTTTGCTGGGTGTGTGTGATCGTGTCCACGACAGTGTGTTTGCTGTGCTCAGTACCGTAGGCCTATGAAACTGCTATGGAATCACATGGATGGTGACGGGTAGGCCAGGGGCCGACCCTGATGTTGCTGTTTTTGATGATGCCATCACAGTGTGACGTAAACGGAGAGGTTAGTCGACGGCCGGCGCCCACTGTCCTGTGCAGAGCTGTGGCCAGGCGGAAAACACGCACGCACGCACACACTCGCATAACATGCACAGCTGTGTGCGAGCTCTGACATACTTTGGGTTTTAGGTTACTTGTGACTGTGGGGGCCTCCAGAATGACATTCATAGCAGTTAGCAGTTAGTTGGGATTGAATTGGACAGAGAGTAACTGAGCTCAGCCTTGTATCCATAATTGCTCATAGACAACAGACCCATAAATAGAGAGAGAGGGGAGAGACTTGCTTCTATCTACAGAGCCGCCAATAGCTATTGCTGTTTTCCTGGTAATCAAGCCTGCTATTTAAATCCAGCCACAGTGTCTCTGTCCTTGTCTTGCGCTGCATTTCGTTGCCATGACGATATGACCTCAAATCTAAATCCTGATTAATTGAACATTGTACCTCGATTACGATTAATGAACGATTATTTAGCCTTTTATGTTTGAGTTCTCCATTTGCTTCCATGCGGCCTACTGGAGGGGGCGGAGTCACGTGACTGCACACACCGTAGATAACAGTATATTTATTTATTTTGTGAAAACTATTTGTAAAAGCAGGATCATTTAGTTTTGCTAGCAAAGGGCTAAAACATTAAATACTGAAAGCTACACGGAGTCATACTTGCTCATTCTCCGTGAAAGCAACACCAAACATACAGTTTTGAGAAGCAATAAACTGTAATAGAGTTGAAGACTACACAGTCTCAAAACAACAGAAAAGACGAGCGCAACTTCCTACACATTTTTGTATACAGTGCCACATTTCGTTTTGGGGAACATCGCTAGACACAAATTCCTGGTCGCGTGCCGTGGATGTAGTGCTCGAGGCGGCCGCGTCCTAGGCAAAGGGCCGCGTGCCACCCGACACGGCAAATATGTCGATGCCTTCTCTCTGGCAACAGCCATTTTAATTAGTTTCTTGTGAGTACAATAGCTACTTCTTCGACCTATAACCTAGGCTAGGGGCGGTAGTAGTAGCTCCAAACACACCCCTTTAACCAATCCGGCTGTAGCCTGAGGTAGGACGGCCTACCTTCTTATCATTTACGTCCATGGCAATACGGAAATAAATAAAACAAGGAAATGTGGAAATAAATAAATAAATGTAGAAATACAGAAATAAATCAATAAATAAAATAATGTATAAATAAATACATTTAATAATAAATAAATGTATGTAAAAATAATTAAATAAATAAATGTAGAAATGCACAAATAAATAAATACATGTAAAAATACAGAAATAGCCTATTTTAATAAAAAAAAAATTAAAAAATTTCAATTATTTTTATATTTAATTATTTATACTTTTATTTATTTATTTATACTTTTATATATTTATTTATTTTTTATTATGGCAGTCCTGGTCCTCCATAATTATCTTAAAGTAAAATATATTGACAATAATGTTCTTACCCTGCTGTTATTACTCGGAACTGTCTGTCACATATGATGCATTTGGAACCGGTACTTCCCTCTATTTATGCTTACTCCGATTGTAGGCATTTCTGTCTGTGATATTCCAGAACCATTACCGTATTCCAGAAATTGTATTTCCTTAGGAGTGTCTCATTGATACAGTAGATGACTTAAAATCGCTAGTCTACATGCTGGTGCAACATACGAGATGTAGATAGATTAACAGTAGGTGTTAGACTATTTGTTTTATAGTAAGTTGCCTATCATGCATACAAGTCTGTAGGAGCTGCAGTGTTCCGCACCAGTGACGTGAAGTGTAGGTTCGTTCAAGCCTGTCGTTTAACGGTGGTTGGCATCCAGCTCATTGGTGCATTACCGCCACACCTGTCATGGTTGACACTATTGGTAGTAAGACAGCAGCATTTCTCTCAGTAGATATTACTAGTTTATTGCAGTTTATTGATTATTACTGTGCATGGGATTGTCACGACTTTAAGATGGTTGTACCGGGTCAAATCAAATATGTCTATCTGTAAAACATGTGTCCCGCTATTTCCGACACTTGATTGAACAGGATTTTTATTTTTAAACGAAAAAACCGACCAGGGAAAATTGCATCAGTTTTTCGGTGTTTCGGTTTCGATTACATTTCAGTTAATTGTCCAGCCATAACATTTAGTCATTTAGTTCGCCAATGAGCCCTAAATCCATCTGCATCACCGTAGGTTTATGCTTAGTGTAGCGTTCCAAGTTGAAAAACCTGTAGGACCTTTTTGTTGTGAAACATAACTCTGAATCAGACTATGGTTTTGGAAGTCCTGGCTGCAGCTTACTGGATTTTGCTTGTTACTGAGAAATCTATATTTCATAATAGTTTTGTAATATCAGACTTGGACATTTTAATTTAGACATTGCTCCCCACCCACACCACATACATGTATTTTGGCCCCATCTACATATTATTCTGTATTTCCATTGCTCTCATTGGTGAATAATGCCGCCATTCATCACAAACAGGGCTATGTCTATATTGCTTTCCAGTTTGGGTCGTAATTATCGTAAATGGGCCGTTCTCCACATGCCAATGTCAGTTTACACATCCTAATTGAAAGCCATTACCCATAAATGGATAATGGGCAGCGATGGGAAGGAATCATTTGCAGAGCAATCATAACTCTTCCCTAATGGACCTGGGCGAGCTGAGTGCTTCACCACAGTTAGCCCAGGCCTGTGGTTCTAGGGTGCGTTGCGCAGGCTGTTAACGGCGGCTAACGGCATCTAACAGTGTCTTCCTGTCCTTGCGTTTCTCAGGCCCAGGTGAAGCCGGTGGAGCCCGTCACCGCAGCGCAGAGCGAAAGCATTCCGCGGTTCTACTTCCCGCGGGGCCGGCCCAAAGCCAACCTCAACATCGACAGCCTCATTTCCAAGATTGAGAAAATATTTTCCCAATTCCCCAATGAAAGGGCCACCATTGAAGACATGGGGAAGGTTGCCAAGGTGAGCATGTGCTATGTGCTTAGTGACACGGAGGCCTCTGCTGCCACCCGGCAAATTATTTTCATTTAGCGCCGTTAGCCTGAGAGACCTTTATGGATGTTTGCTGCTTTTAACCCAGAAAGGGACGAAATATAATCTCTTTTTTTCCCCGAGGAGTGTAAGGAGCATTGACCTGAGGGGAACCTGTGTGTAAGAGGGGAAATGACAGATGGGTTTCCTCTGGGAAGACTTTGACCGAAGCACCAGTGCTGTGTCTGCAGTCACTGCTTGAGAAAGTGTATCTGGACCACACAGTCTTTGTATTCACTTACTCTCTCCTCTCCTCGCATCCTCTCTTCTCCTATCTCTACTCCTCTCCCCTCCCTCTCCTCTCCTCCTCTCCTCTCACCTCACATCCTCTCTTCTCCTATCTCTCCCTCCCTCTCCTCTCTCCTCGCATCCTCTCTCCTCTCCCCTCCACAGGCATGCGAGTGTCCTCTCTTCTGGAAAGTGCCATTGTTCTACTCGGCCGGGGGAGACCGGAGCGGTTCCGTGTCAGTCCACAAGTTTGTGGCTATGTGGAGAAAGTAAGACAATGGCTTCCCTCATTCCCCTGGTAGACCGCAGGGACTTACACGCGCGTGCAGCACACACACACTCGGCCAGACAATGCTGGCTGGAGACCAGGGCTAACCACACACACACACACAGACACAGTTATGCTGTATGTGCCATTATGGCCTGACTATTTCAGTCGGAACAAAAAAGCCATATCGCCAATTATACAGGCATCACCAGCAACCTTGAGTGAAGAATGGTGCGTGTGTGTGTGTGCGTGCGTGTGCGTGTGCGTGTGTGTGTGTGTGTAATCTAGTCTCTCTGTATATTTGACACTGAAAAGAATACCACAGACTACTTGTAATGAAGGGGAGGGGGTTTTGGTCTGCTCTCACGGCCCTGCTGTTGCACGCAAACGTCTCGCTGTAGTAAAATGCTGTCTGAGCCCCCCGGGGGGGGGGGGGCGGTGTCGTACCTCGGCCTCTGACACCGGCCTTGGTTTGATCTGAGACGAAAACGGCAACAGCGCCCCCTTGGATAATTCCGCCGCCGCTTCAGAATCCTAATTTCAGAATGCATTAACCCCTCGTTAGTTACTTGGGCTGGCACTTTGGAGGGGAGCCACTTTGAGGCCACGTGCTCCTGAACGTGAGCGACCGAAGGCAAGGGACCCCTCCCACCATCTGTTCTCTCTTTCCCTGTCCAGAACGCTGCAGACCTGTCACGACGACGTGGCCAAATTTGTGCACCTCTTGGCCAAGCCTGGCTGTAATTACCTGGAACAAGAAGACTTTATTCCATTCTTGCAGGTACGCTACGGGGCCGCACACACACACACAGTGGGGGAGGTTGGCTGAGCTGTGTGGTGGCAGTCGCAGTTAATTTCTGGACTGCCCTGGTGAGGCTATGGGGGTGGGGGAGGTCCAATGCAACACAGTGACAGGAGTATTGGTGGAGTGCTACTGTAAAGGCCCTTACATAGCATGCTGCCATATGCGCGGCCTCGTGCAAGGGCTGTTCCAAGCGCAGGTCACGCGGACGCGTCAGCTATTTCTGCATACAATCAAAGCATTTTGAAATTAGCGATACTTAGAACTACAATTTTTATGTGCACACATTGCTTCCATTGTTTGTTATCGTGTAGCTAAGAGATTTGCTGGACATAAATATTTTCTCATACGCCTACAACACTCATTTGTGAGCTCAGTAGGACATCCATTGCCGTCTGTAGCGGGCTTCAGCCTGTCGCACATTGCTTTTCGGGAACGTCCTACAATGAATATAGCCAAATGCATGCCATTAACTCACACTTGACATTATAAGCTCTGTGTGTCTAAAACGGTAGTAGAAATGGATCCTGTCGTGTTTATACTACTGTAATCATAGCCAGTGTATTTAGTGCTGTACTGTAAACTCCCTTATGCTGTTTTTTTTGCGTAATACAACAAAGTGAGGCATAGGGTTTCCAATCTAGAAGGAGATGGCAGTATCACCCCCATATCCTCCCCCAAACCAAACCTGCTGCGCTGGCTCTTAGGCCCGCTCACAGTAGTAGCGTCGGGGGCCAGAACCGGTGCTTACCACGTTAGCGTACCTAGGCGGCGGGGGGTGGCGCCTTCTTGGCACGCAACATTTCTAATTTGTACGGTGGGGCCCGGCGAATGTCGGCTGACTGCTATGACTGCTGTGACTGCTGTGATGAATGAACAGGCAATTGCGACAGAGCGGACCTGACTGTCCCCGCCCGTTTCCTCCGCCCCGTGATTTATGTGCTTCTCTGTGATTTAATTCCTCGCAGGAGGAGCCGAGGAGGCACGCGGCCGCCCCCGAAATAAGGCCTTTTAATTTCCCTGCCGCCCTCGCATTTGTCAACGGTTTCATTCCCACCTCCCTACCAGCAGATTGTGGGGTGGGGGGGGGGGGGGGTTGACCCAGCTCCACGCCAAGGAAATAGCTGCAGTTCATTTGCAATGCTGCACACCACATGAAATGCCCTAGAGATTATTCCATCGGCCACTACTACAGTACGCCAACCCCGCTCCAATCCCCAATTTCTTTCCCCCCTTAAAGTGATTTAGGCTCAACCCAAATCCAGTTGACCCACTGTATCCACGTTTCAGGAATAACATAACATTTAAATGTGCTGGCCGGCGGCCTAACCCCCCCCCCCCCCCACACACACACACACACACACACACACAGCTAGAGCTATGAAACACATGGCGCTGTGGATTGAATTAGATGGACGCTTGAATCAGTATGCGATCCCCAGCTCACTCGGCAGTTTAATGTGCACAAGCCAGCAGAATGGTGTGCGTGCGCGCGTTGCCTGTTCATTACTTCTCTGGGAAAACCCCCCATGAACTAACTGAACATGTGCGTATTGTTACTGTGTGTGTGTGTGTGTGTGTTAAATGTTTTGTGTCGCCATGGAGATGAGCGGTAGAGCCCGAGTGCGACTGACACATCTCTTGTGTACCCTCCAGGATGTGGTGAACTCTCATGCAGGCTTGGCCTTCCTGAAGGAGGCGGCAGACTTTCACTCGCGTTACATCACCACGGTGAGGGAGCCGTCGGCACGGTTACCGCCACGCAGGCCGCTGTCCGGCGGAACACAGGGCCGCATTTACCACGCCCTGTTCATAGAAGCCGCCTCTCTCCGTGTGTTGTCCACAGGTCATCCAGAGGATATTCTACTCTGTGAACCGGTCGTGGACGGGCAAGATCACCTGCTCCGAACTCAGGAAAAGCAACTTTCTTCAGGTTGGTTTTTGCTCCGGACATGTACAGTGTAGGGAGCGTTTGTAATTGGGATTAATAACTAGTGTTGTTTCACAATTTAAAGGGTGTTTTAAGACCTGTTTTTCCACTGCAGTAGTCTGTTGGGTGTTTTTATTTACACTTGCCATGCAATCGCTCATCTGAGAAGCATTACTTTGTGCAAAACATGCACACGCCCGTGCAGTGTGTATTTATTACGGGGACCCATTTTAACTCTGCTCTTCCCCATCTGGCCAATAAAGAATACTCTTCTTCTGTTTGGATGCTGCTCTATGCCGCAGCTGTCCGTTAACAAATAACTCCTAGCTATCTTTTTTTCTTGTCTCTCTTAAATGCACAAAGTGGTCTCCTATACATTGTCCGCTTACTAAACAGAGTCTGTTCCACCCTGACTGCTGTCCAGAACGTGGCCTTACTGGAACAGGAGCAAGACGTCAACCAGCTGACAGAGTTCTTCTCCTATGAGCATTTCTACGTTATCTACTGCAAGTTCTGGGAGCTGGACACTGACCACGACCTCTACATTCACCAGAGAGACCTGGCGCGCCATAACGACCAAGGTACCAACAACACCGGCACACACACTAACCCCACCTGCTCCTAAACATGTAGTTACTGTAACCCCACCTGCTCCTAAACATGTAGTTACTGTATTCATACCTGCTCCTAAACACATGTAGTTACTGTATTCCCACCTGCTCCTAAACACATGTAGTTAATGTATGCCCTAGGTACAGTAACTAATAGATAGACTTTATTGCCCCATGGGGAATTTGTCTTGGACACATTGCACAGTGCAAATTCTGCTGTTTATGAAATATAGACAAACGGTAAAATACATATAAAGATTCCCTCCCACATACATACATACATACATGCATACATACATACATACATACATAGTACTTATACAGTACACCACTGAAATCTAATGATTTATTTGACATTTGGTCGGAATTCAAAGTATAAAAACTCTCTAATAAAATTTTGATAAATAATTAAAAATTAATTAATTACAGCAAAACTATTAAAAATAGATTACTGGGATTAACTTCTGGCTATCTTGGCATTAAGGGCTTTAATAGACAAGGGAACAAATTAGTTTTTAGAGCAGTTACTACAATAATGACTAGTCACTTCTACCACTGAGTCCAAACCTGTTTAGTAGCCTCCTTCTATTAGCCTTATTCTAGTATGCGCTCCATACGTGGGTATAGGGCCAGTAGAAAGGCTGCTCCCCACAGCCAGCCCCACCTGGCCCTGCTTGATGTACTGAGAGTGAGTCGGGGGGACGTGCTCCAGCCGTCGCCGAATGACGGCACGTCTGGGGCGGTTACCGCCACCGTACGGTCAAGCGACGCAGACCGGGGGATTTACGGCGGTGTCGAGATGAAAAGGAGTGCGTTCCCAGTGCGACGCCGGGGATTTATGGCCTGTGGCGACGGCTCGAACGCATCGGGGAAAGACCTTCACTTGAACTGGGGGAGGGGAGATATAGCACTCAAATGCTCACATCATGAATGCTGTCTGTTCCCAGCCGTCTCCCATAAGATGATCGAAAGGATCTTCTCAGGAACAGTAACGAGGTGAGGTGTGTGTGTGTGTGTGTGTGTGTGTGTGTGTGTGTGTGTGTGTGTGTGTGTGTGTGTGTGTGTGTGTGTGTGTGTGTCAGTTCTGAGTAGACCCTCTGAGCACAGACCAGAGATCTGGAGGCCAGTAGAACTGTACGGGTACCAGGGACAGAGCAGAGACCAGGCAGATCATGTCTGATAATGTTCCCTCTGTCTTCCTCCAGGGACAGGCGGGCGTATAAGGAGGGCCGCCTCAGTTATGCTGACTTTGTCTGGTTCCTCATCTCTGAGGAGGACAAGAGGAGTGACACCAGGTAGCTGGACACGCGCACGCACACACACACCCCTCATCTAGCTCTACCACCATTTAGAAACACGCTTGACTTCAACGTCATCTCAAACGCTAATGCAACTGGGGTTTCCAGACTATAATCTCTCCAGTAAAAATAGTTTAGCTGAGGGCGGTAGGCGTGCAAAGTCACGCCCAGTGATTCTTTGAAATTCTGCTTTCAAAACAAAAAGAATCAGACAAAAAGTAAACTGTATGTTTTCAATATTATACAAAAGATTGTTTCTTAATTCATAAAATGTAAGAAAGTGATTCCAGTATGTTTTAGTGCCATTTTAAGAGTTTTAATAATAATATAATAAATAATCGCGATAATATCGATTATTTTGACCAGGATAATCGTGATACACATCTTTCATATCGTCTCATGCCTAATCAGCAGCCCTGTTCCCCTGTGTGCAGCGTGGAGTACTGGTTCCGCTGCATGGACCTGGATGGGGATGGCGTGCTCAGCATGTACGAGCTGGAGCACTTCTACGAGGAGCAGTGCCACAAGATGGAGACCATGGGCATCGAGCCTCTCACCTTTGAGGACTGCCTCTGCCAAATGCTGGACCTAGTCAGGCCGGAGGTCGAAGGTGTGGGCACGCACGCACGCACGCACGCACGCACCCTGCATGTTCAGATCTTGTCTGGTTGCTGCTTCGCACCACAGGGACCACTTACAAATCAGAGTGAGTAAGCGGTCGGTCTGTCGGGGCCTCGTTGTACAATAGCTTAAGGTAGTGTCTGTCATTGTGTATATCTCTGTTACTGTGTGTGTGTGTGTGTGTGTGTGTGTGCGCGCGCTCATATCAGCTGGTCATGTGAGGAATGTGGCCTCCTCATCCCCCCCCGTGGAGATGCTAAAGGGCGTGTCCACGCCGCTTTAGTGTCAGTAGACGTAGCCACTCTTTGACCTTTGACCCCCTCAGCGGTGTTAACATCAAAGATAAACCAACACTAATAATCACTACTAGTAGAAGACATTTATTTACATGTACGGGGTTTATCAAACAGTTGGCATGTTTGTCAACAAATGAACCAAGCAGTTGTGAGCGAGGAGTGACCTTGGCACCGTAATTCCCTGCAGGAATGATCACCCTGCGGGACCTGAAGAGGTGCAAGATGGCACACATCTTCTTCGACACCTTCTTCAACATCGAGAAGTACCTGGAGCACGAGCAGAAGGACCCCTTTTCTGTGGTGAGGCTGGACGCGACGACGATTGTGGTGGTGGTGTGGATACGATGGTGCTGATGGGAGCAGTAATGACGATGCCGTGTTTCTGTAAGGAGCTGGAGTCAGAGGGACAGGAGGTGTCTGACTGGGAGAGGTTTGCTGCGGAGGAGTTCGACATCCTTGTAGCGGAGGAGGCCGTCAGCGATCAGTGCAACGACATGTAAGGCAGGCCTATTGCTGTGTGTACGCCATAGTAACAATAAAAAGCACTGTGCGCTCTGTATGGAGCTGTATGTTCCTGCCACTAGATGGCGCACTAGAGCACCAGCATTACATTGTGTCTATGTACTGTAGGTACAACAACCTGTTACTGTACTGGTGTGCGTTCAGGTACGACACCATTTTACGGTACTGACATGTTTCTGTGTGTGTGTGTGTGTGTGTGTGCGCGCGCAGGTACGACAACCCCCTGAGCCCCATAGGCCAGCACATGTCTGCTGAGCTGGCGCTGAGGGCAAAGAGCCACTTCTTTGAGTTCCCGAGCCCAGGCCCCCGCCTGGACACCGACGACTACGGATACAACGTTGACGAGTGTCCCTGACACACACACACACGCGCCTCAGCACGCAGTGCCCCTTAGAGGCGAGGAGGAAACAAGGCAGTTACCACCCCCACCACCAAGTAGAAACGCTCTGCGGCAGAAGGCACGTTTCTCCCAACGGCAGACGATGGACGGCAGCGCCTTTCATTTAATCACAATGTAATACTACTTTTCTAATACCTTTTTTTCTTTTCACAAACAAATACATCATTATGAAGACGTTGGTTCAAAGACTTTAAACTGAGCCGGCTCATATTTAAACTACCCATGCATCGGGGGGGGGGGGTACCATTTTTGGTGCATCAATAATCATCATCAGCTTGACAACTTTTGAACCACTTTGAAATTGAGGATATTAGCTAATCTGACATTCCATACACTCTAACCAAACGTATTGTGCCAAACTGTGAATACTGCCTTGGTTTGTTGGGATGAGGGAGCTGGAGATTACTACAGCGGGACGTACGCGTCCACACATGCACACACGGGTCCTGTTTGCCAGAATGTGCTTCTACATCACCTGTCAGATGTACACAAATGTGCAGGGCCAGACTTAATACATTTTTATATATTTATAAATAAGTGTAAATATTTACCTTGCACTTGCTGTGTTGTGAATGATTTTGCAAAAATCACTTTTTATTTGAAAGAAATTTATAATTTAAATGTACCTCAATACTGGAAAGATGAAACTTATTTTTAATTTTTTTTTCTTCAATAAATATTTAAAACAAATGGCCTTGGAAACTTTACTCGAACAAAACTATAAGGACGTTTCCCCATTAATATAACTTGATCCATTAGATTTTCAGTATCAGTTATATACTACATTTAATATAATGTAATGTGTATAATATACTACATTGTGTCATAACACAAGCTTCACCAAAATCAGAACAGGCATTATACATCTGGTGAAACTCTTAATGACCAAAATACATGCGTATCTGAGGATTAACTTACTTTTATAGATAATGCTGAAGGCATAATCTCGAACAGAATCGTCAGTAGTTCCAACACATGCAGTGCATCCGGAAAGTATTCACAGCGCTTCACTTTTTCCACGTTGTTACAGCCTTATTCCAAAATGGATTAAAATGTTTTATCCTCAAAATTAAACACACAAAGTGAAAACGGTTTGTTTGACATTTTTGCAAATGTATTAAGAAATTACTTCCACCAAAAAAAAAGGATAGAAGAGTAGACTATATCATACCTATGTGTAGAAAAATATGAAATAGGCCTATGCTTGAAGCACTACATGTGTTGTTGATGACCCTTCCTGCATTTAATTACATAGTTTGAATTGTGGCAGGGTTCCAGTATATGTTTTACTTTAAATAAATATACATTTATAAAAAATTGATTTACATTGAATTGATTTATGCAGAAAATACACAAATTGTTCAGTAAGAATTCTACAGAATGCAGAAAATGAAGTGTTTTACCCAAGACCCCCTGCTTATTATGTCCCTCCTAATGATCAAACGAACTCTACGCTCTGACAAAAGTTTCAAGTGAAATAAGTAAAATAAAAAACATTTTCAGTTAAAAAGTCTACACTTACAAATATAGAGTATACTGTTTATACCATCTTAATGTGTGAAGAACTTTAGGAGCCGATTCTTACAATATAATAAATACATGTGCAACATGTACATAATAATATTAATACAATCCAACAACGTGGAGGCTAGTTAAAGCTATAAGTGATAGTTATAGCGATAACCTACAGGTGACTCAAAGCTGTATAGGATTGCTTAACATTCACCCATTCATACAGCAATGGCAATGTTAGCCATGCAAGGTGCCATCTACCCACCGGGAGCACTTAAGATGCCTTGCTCAGGGACAATTCGTCAGGAGTTACCAGGGTTCAAACCAGCGACATCTCCATCATCTGTCTCCCAGCTCTACCCACCAAGAGCACCAGGAGGGTAAGCTGTCTTGCTCAGGGACAATTCGTCAGGAGTTACCAGGGTTCAAACCAGCGACCTCTCCATCACTTGTCTCCCAGCTCTACCCACCAAGAGCACCAGGAGGGTAAGCCGTCTTGCTCAGGGACACTTCGTCAGGAGTTAACAGGGTTCAAACCAGCGACCTCTCCATCATCTGTCTCCCAGCTCTACCCACCAAGAGCACCAGGAGGGTAAGCTGTCTTGCTCAGGGACACTTCGTCAGGAGTTAACAGGGTTCAAACCAGCGACCTCTCCATCATCTGTCTCCCAGCTCT
>JAODTR010080804.1:0-14799 GCA_025399935.1 Amblyopsis rosae | reverse complement strand
GACAACACAGCCCTCAGGTTCATGGGGGCACCCAAACCTCTCCACCACGATAAGGTGATGGTTCCCGGAGAGGCATAACAGCATAACAGTTAATTTCAAAAGGCAATAAAAGAACCATAACACCTCTTATATGTTGCAAATCAACCTTTTCTTACACAACACTAGCGAAGGTTATCACCCAATGATTATGTTCTCACTCAAAAAAACAACTCCCTAAACAACAATAACAGATAGCATTACACAATGTCTATATTTGTAGAATACGATAATTCCAGTATACAATACGGGGCCACGTTTCCCGAAGTGCTACGGTGGTCTTAAGTGCCACATTATTTTATTGGCTCGTTTCCCGAAAGCATCATTGTTCATGTGCCACGTGAAATTCTTCATAATTAACGAGGGCTCTCGTTAGCCCAATGTTAAGAGGACCGTAGCTGTTTTTGGAAAACAGCCCCTTCCTCAACAGACTAAACTCAACAGCACATTAAGACGCAAATAAATGCTGGCTAAAAGCTATTGACAATTTATCTACCCCACGGCAAATGGATATCTGCATGAACTTCATTGTTAAACATGCAGAGCAGGCATGACCTGTAATCACTAGTTATTATTAGGCAGGTGTGATGAGGCGCTGGGACAATGAGATGGCCAATAATGTGTAAAACAGTAATGTGCTTTATGAGAAAATGTTGAAGCCGTTGTCTTTTCAAGTAGCTGAACGTTACTGAGCAAATTAAATATTTAGTAGTGACGGCTCTATCCCCGCTCCCTTCCCAAGAATGCCCTAATTTCTGTGTTTGATTCGTGCTGAATTTAAGTATTGCATTAGTATTTTCACTTTACTGTTGGCCGTATAACTTTTTAATGTACAGGCAAACAGCAAATATTATAATGACATAATTGTGAAATTGACACCATTACAGAAAGTTCCGTACTAAACGACGTCGCTATATATTCCAAATGCAGGTTTGACTACTGTATTTGATGTTATCAGTTTAATTTCTATTTTTCCTACGAGTACATGCCAATATTTGCCTTGATTAGAAGAAAATGTGTGTGCTATATTAGTCAAAATATGTGTAACACAAACTTGACCAGCAACAATAATTTTTTATATACATTTTAAATACTTTCTTATTTTAAATGGCATATAGGCCTATACGGTAGGCTACATGACAAAAAGCAGTTTTGGGGTCTTATACATTTTGTTTCCACCTGTAGGCTAGTATAATGTAAATATACATCATATTTAGTTATGCTATCAATCTTGTTGTGTAAAATACACTAATCAACATACAATATTTACATTCTCCAAATTCATATAATAGCTGCCTACCTTGGACAGCTCCCATAATGCGTCGCTAAAGATGCTCTTTATTACTGTAACAAGCAAGTTTCGTGCTGCTTCGGGGAACATGCATATGTCTGTCGTAGCTAACAGACTCTTAAGGCAACTGCAACATTAAGCCATCTTAGGTGCGTCGCTATCGAGAAACGGTGTTCTATTTTCGCTTCCGATTGAAATGCATTTCAGTGCTCCATCGTGTTATTATTTCAATATCTTTGTCGGAAGCGTTCTATTTTCGCTTGCAGTGAAACGTATTTCAGTGCTCCGTCTTAGTTATCATTCAAAATATATTTGCTAAAGTTCTTCCTTTACTGTCATACCTCTGGCGTCCCCGTTGGCCCGCTCAGAACCTCCATGTGATCAGCACGGATGAGAACCGCGTGGTGGCAGCAGTGCAGGAGTGGAACCAGAATGAGACTTACAACCTGTATGTGTCGGAGACCACGGGGGTCTACTACACCCTGGCCCTGGAGAACGTGGTTAGCAGCATGGGTCTGGAGGGCAACGTCATGGTGGATCTGTACGAGGTAAACAGGGCTGGGAAGTAACGAATTACATACATGTAACTGATTACATTCTGTACATGTAACTGATTACAGTATATGTAACGAATTACATACATGTAACTGATTACAGTAAATCAGTTACATGTAATAGTTTTTTTTTTTTTTTTTGCATATTGTGTTATATCCATAAAAAAACTAAACGGATGTAACTGAATACAGTAATCAGTTACATAATAATAAGATTAATATAATAATAATATTTATTTATATAGCACTTTTCATACATAATTGCAGTTCAATGTGCTTTACACTGTAACTATTACATGTAACTGACATGTAAATCAGTTACATGTTACAATCATGTAACTGATTACAAAAACAACTATTCATGACATTACTAGCTAAAATATTGTAATATTGTGTAATTATTCTTTTATTTGATGATATCTTCTAGGACTACTTTCAGATATAAAAGGGATGTTTGCAGAAGAGAAACACATAAAACAATGTTTTTCTTAACAACCTTTTCTTAATGTCGGGCATTAACTGAAAAAAATATTGGTCGAACTTTGATCTGCCCCCTGAGCAACATTAAGCCACAACATTAAGTCACAGAAATACAAAGATATGGTGCGCCAATGCATAAATAGTTTTGGATGGTGTTTCAAACAACAATTGTTTAGGTAAGTAATACAAAAATAACAGAAAGCAATATTGCTATGTTACAAAAATTAGGTAATCAAAAAATGTTGTTACTGATTATAATTGTAGTCTGGTAGCTAGTATCTGTAACGGATTACATTTAAAAAGTCACCTACTCAACCCTGGAGGTAAACAGACATGTCCAGGCAATTTGTATACTGTACCGGACGTCCAATGTGTCTTCTGCTGGTTCATGCCGTACGATCTGTACCCTGTCAATCTGGAAACAACCCCTAGAAAAGCATACTGTACCTGTGAACATATACAGTTGTGCTCATGCGTTTGCACACCCTGGCAGAATTTATGATTTCTTGGCCATTTTTTCAGAGAATATGAATGATAACACAAATAAATTCTCTTTTACCCTAAGTTTCCACTTCTTAATTAGAGTTTGAACACCGCTGATTGGCATTCTCAATTCCTTGGATATCTTTTTACATCCCTTTCCTGTTTTATACAGTTCAATTACCTTTTCCCGCAGATCCTTTGACAATTCTTTTGCTTTCCCCATGACTCAGAATCCAGCAACATCAGTGCGGCACTGGATGAAACGCATGGGTCTGTCAGGACCTCAGAAACTCACTGACCTTTCATGCACACACACTGATTACAAGAAAACATCACAGTTGAGGATGGTTACCTTTAGTAGCCATTCAAACCAGTTTGTGTCACCTTGTGTGCATGTTATCAGGCCAGAACCTCCACGGTGTGTAAACTTTTGATCGGGGTCATTTGGGTAGTTTCTGTTGTCATTATGATTTGAAAAGAGTAAACACAGTTATTTGACAATAATGGCCTTCACCCAACCACTAGCCATGAGTAAAAGACAATTTTTTTTGTGTTATCATTCATATTCTCTGAAAAATGGCCAAGAAATCATAAATTCTGCCAGGGTGTGTAAACTTATGAGCACAACTGTATACATTGGTGTGTTTTCATGCATAAGGCCCTTTCATTAATATTTTACACACCATTATGTGACGTGATATTGTGCTGATTATACACTAAACTGTATGTTTCATATTTGCTATACTTTACTACCACATCTTATATGCATATATTGTACTGTATGCATTTGGGTGGCAGTGTATAGTGCGCCACTTCTTTTTTAATTTTTGGCAAATTTCTCTGATAATAACATCAAGTAAAGGCCTTTCTGGCAACTGGCCATTATAGCTTATTATAACCACAGATCAATATCTTGGAGCTGGGAGGTAGAGAGGATGAAAAGCAGCCCTTTTGTTATTTAGTAAGCTAACCCTGCTGCCGTGGGCCGACAGTTGTTCTCAAGCTGCACCGGCTGAATACGAAGCAGCTTTAAAGTGCTGACATCAACAGAGGCAACAGCGGGACTGTGCCAAGGATATAGATTTTGGGGGATCTGCTATTATTATTTTCTTTGATGATGAATAACTGCAGATATTAGTCCAAGAAATGCACCTTCATTTAGTAAGGGCTGGTCTGGGACAGATGTATTGTGTCACTTCTAATCTGTGTGTTAGCTTGCATGTGTGCGTGTGTGTGTGTGTGTGTGTGTTTGCGTGTGTGTGCATGTATGTGTGTCAGGGCTGGTTCTGCACAACTTTGATTTGGGTGCAATCAGAGTTTTGGGGTGGGTAACATTCATATCACAGTATGCACCAATGTGCTATTACAGTCTACAAGCTGTTTCCCTCATGTAACTGCCAGATCACAGTTTAGGCTATCAGTACATCATGACTTAAACTAGTTATGAACTGAGGTTTTGCAACATGGCAGCTCAGTGACATTGAGGCGATGAAAAGAAAAAGGTAATCTGGATATTTCATTCTACCAACAGGCTGCACGTATAAGACTGTGGCTATACATGCAAATATATGTAATGCATCTTGTTAAAGGTTAGCTTGTTAATTAAAACTAGTGAATTAATAATGAATTCAAGTACCCATGGAACGGATTGAACCCAGAACTTCTCAGCTGGTTAACTACCGCCCAGACAATTACACTTTCCTCCTGTTGTGTTATGTATTGCAAAAATAGACACCAAGCAGGAACCTCCGATACTGAAACATTAATACAAAGCAGAAGTGCCAAACCCTGCAGTTCATCAAATGGCCACTTGAGGCTGGCTGCAAAAGGGAGTCATAGGCTCCAATGTTAAAATGTCCGACATCACAGCAAAAAAAAAAAAGTTTATCTCTATAGCTAGTCTCTGCGTTCATGACAACTGTACGGCGGGTGAATCTTTTTCTAACTCATCAGTAAAAAATATATTAGCCATACATTTATCCCATTATAATGAATAGAGGGGCGTTGCAGGCAGAGTGAGGTATTGCAAAGACGGCCAGAGTCATCACAACGCGGTGTTCAAGACTGTTGTTAAGTAAAGCTATGGGTGACGTCATGGAGGGTCTGTCCATTTATATATACAGTCTATGGTGACGTCATGTAGGGTCTGTCCATTTATATATACAGTCTAAGGTGACGTCACAGAGGGTCTGTCCATTTATATATACAGTCTATGGTGACGTCACAGAGGGTCCATTTATATATACAGTCTATGGGTGACGTCACAGAGGGTCAGTCCATTTATATATACAGTCTATGGTGACGTCACAGAGGGTCTGTCCATTTATACATACAGTCTATGATAGATACTGTACATGTCTAATATAGTGGGTGGATTGCTGATCTCATCAGTGCATCTACAGTAACACCTCTCTCCTGACACCCACTGCTCTTACAGAAGGAAGGTAAATAGCTACTAGATTTGTCGAGGAATTATGTTGAAACTGTTGACAACCTTACAGCATGTAGCGAGTCACTGGCAATGCACTGAAGGGCTGAAATCTGCAAGAAGTAAACCTGATTGCAGGATTCAAATGTGCAGAACACAACCAACAATGCGACATTCATCTCGATATCTGGTGTGTGTGTGTGTGTGTGTGTGTGTGTGCTCGTGCGTATGCATTTGTGTGTGCGTGTGTGCCTTGCTTGAAGGGAATGTTGAAACTACATCTATATCAAATAATTAAGATGGGGATGATACCGCACAATGAAATCCCTTCACTTGGCCCCGCAGTAGAATCAAATCCATTGCGTTGATTGGGGTCGCCACCTGAAACGCAGCATATGCTAAATCCCTGCTCTAGGTGGGTTTGAAGCATCTGTCAATTACTGGAGAGGGACTGAGTTTTGCTGGCTGTCATCAACCCTAATTCAGCATCCCTAAGCTATTTCTCAGGGGCGTCCAGCAGCGAGTCAGATTCATTTAAGACACCCATTGATTACCTGCAAGTCCCCAGATAATCATTTTCCACTCAGTGAATGTAGCGCTATTGAGCTGCTGGGAATACAGGAGTGGCAAGCATGTAAGGATTTGTCTCTGTGTCGCTATAGCGCAGGTGAGTTGCATCCCGATAGCTTGTGTGTATGAGCGCGCGCGCGTGTGTGTGTCTGAGACTTTAGCAGCAGCACAGCACAGGTATGGAAATGCTTCATATATAACTAATATCCTGTGAACCTGTGGTCCTAATTTATCGAGGAAGGCACTATTATTTGTCATTTCCGATAGGTGGCGGGCATAAAAGGGATGTTCCTTGCCAACAAGAAGACAGACGGCCAAGTGAAGACGTACATCACTTACAACCGGGGCAGAGACTGGAGACTTCTGCAGGCCCCCATCTCCGACCTGAGGGGCAACAGCATCCACTGTGTGCTGGTACGCACGTCTTCACAGGCAATGGGGCCGCATCGCGTGTTGTTCGCATGCTCCGCCATACAGTACGTGCTCTTGTCATAGAGAGCGGGCTTGTCAGACGTTGAGTGATCCCGGCAGCCAATAGGGCCCGGCTCAGAAAAGAGCAGCGCCCGTCAAAAGTGGACTCTGCTCTGATGCTTCGGAGCTAAAAGGTCAGTTGCTTTGATTCAGTCCAATAAGCTGACCTCCCATTTAAGAAACGGGTGTCAGACAGCAATATGTACGCTCCATTCTTATTTTATTTATTTTTTTCTCTCCCTTCTTCCTCTAACGTGCCTCTGTACTGTTGAGTGTCTGGAGAGACTTCATTGAATAGCAAAGAAGGAAAGCTGTCTATTCTTTCAAAGGCACATTTCTTGCTAACAATAAGATGATGAGAGCACACAGAATTTAATAACCTCTACTGACAAGGCCATGAATTGAAACAAGTTATACTACAGTAGGATTGCACAAAGGAGAATGGCATAGTTCTCATGTTTGCTGTGTGACTGCACTGTAGCATATTTTAGCACATTGTCTTAAGCACCGCACAGCGTATAATCACCCTTTTTTGATGAACTAATTAGGGATTCTATGCCGTGTCTTGCCTTCCATCCATATTAAACAGTCATTTGTCAGGAAATGTCAGAGTTTTAATAAACCTCTAAACAGCCTGTCACAACATGGCGCACACTACTGGCATTTTGCTGGATCGTAATGAGAATTGTGTCGGCAAAGGTTATCCCAATCAAAATTAATGGTGAGCCCAGCCAATGGGGATACAGTGTTTGTGCTAAACATTATGATTGGGTCAGTTGTACATATAAATTGTAGCCAGGATTATTTGACTTTGAATTCGCTAATTAGGGCTTTGGTATTACAGACACTAGACTACTGTAGTTAGAACAACAAAGTACAGGAGTTGCACTTTGTAGCTTTATATCCTACAAGGGGAAATATAAGATGTCTTAGCTAAGAGAAACAGCATAACTTATAGATATATAGTTGCTTCTACCGCCATAATGTTATGGTATCATAGGTATCATAAAGTTTGCCATTTCATTATGATGACAGCTGCCGCGAAATGACCTGAAGCTGCTTTTTACTTTTTCATCAAGGTATAACAGATTATTATATGCTCAGTATATCCACCATTTAATAGACAAGGGATGTGGCTGCTAAAATAATTTGGGGCTGGCAGGACATTTTTGTATTTAAATAAAAAATAGAATGAATACAAAAATGTGCATAAAGATGGCATATATTTTTATACTAATGTAAAATATTAAAATGTTGAACGGGTAAAATATGCAATGTATTATTTACAATTACTTACATAATGTGTGTGAATAATTGCAATTAATCTGAATTAAATTCTGAAAACCCTAGTTTACATACATTTAAAAATTAGGATTACTTGTCTACAAGACCTGCATATGATTACATCACGGTATCTAGTGATAGAGGCTACTTCATGTAAAGATCTGGTGATGAGCTTGATTACGATGTGATTAAGACAGAGCGTATACAGTAGATGTCTTGACCTTTTGATAACCTGTTTTCATGAGCACGCTTTCTATCTCTACAGCCATACTGCATCTAGTGACAGGACTAATCCTTGATAGAGGCTACTTCATGTAAAGATCTGGTGATGAGGTTGATTGAGATGTGATAGACAGAGCTTATACAGTAGATGTCTTGCCTTTTTGATGACCTGTTTTCATGAGCACGCTTTCTATCTCTACAGCCATACTGTTCTCTGCACCTCCACCTCCATGTTTCAGCCAACCCCTACACATCTGGAAACATTGACAGCAGGGAGTCAGCACCGGGCATCATCGTGGCATCAGGTATGCCAGGCGGGCTCTGTGAAGGGCATTTATTCTGGTCTATACAGTAGTTTATAATGCTACAGTCAGGAGTCAGGCTCAGAGCTGGGGTGCGGTTCAACTTTAATGTGTAGGCTGTTTTTCAAAAGATACTTTAATATTGTCTGTTACATATATTTATGAAACGTACACGTCAAACTATGTAAGTAAATATTTGCTTTGGCAGACAAGTTGTTACAAATACTTAACATGTTAAGTTAGTGCTGTATTTGTTTCATAAAACTGTACTACCTTGAAGAAACAGAATAATATGAGAGAAAGGCATACTGTAAGACCGCTTTGCCTCTGCCATTTGGAAATGACAATTGATAATCATCTTTTCAAAGCCGCGCAGACAGACTTAAAGTGTGCCTGAAGCTTTAAAGACATTGAGCCTCATGCAAGAACATTCTCTTGGTTTGGGTTTTCTTAATAGTCTTGTGCTATTATTGAGAGCTGACTTCTAACACGAGTGCCAAGTTTGATTCAGCTCGAGAAAAACCTTTTAAATGGTGTGCATAAAATCATGAATGACATGTTCATGTTAAGTGTTTAATGAATACAATTGACAAAGAGCAACATTCACTTGTGTGAATTAAGTAATTTTTTTGGAAGTTCAGAAATGACAGCATATCATTTTAATGCCATCATTAGTAGAATTAAGGCACCTGCTAATGCAAGGAAGGAAAATAACTGCTGTAGTGTAGTAGAGCCACAATGACAGCTGACATCTCCGGTGCGTAATAGCTTAAAGTTACAGATTGAGAGCTCCTAACGTGAAATAAAAAATAAAAAGGAAAGAGAGCAAGATTTTCTACAAATCAACTAACCAAAACCCAAGCACATTTTCTGCTCCCTGCCCCTGGAGCCTGTTGGTCTGCCATTGCAACTGGTTGAAGTAGGTTTGAACTGGGTTCAGCTGCATGTGCGTATTGATATGATTGACAGGCAAGTTAATTTTGCCCGACTAAAAGAGGCCCTGATTGGTCAGAAATCCTTGAGCGGCTGTCAGAATCTAAATGGACTTACTGTATAGCAATCAACCAGAACAGATGCCCTCAAACACACCTTTGTAAATATAAATCATAAATAGATGTAATTGTTTAGATGAAATTGTCACTAAGACAGACATTGCACAGCATGTGTTTTGAGTGTCTACGTGTCGACACATGTAAACATAGAATATAAACTATATCTAATAATGTGATAATCTTGTTTTTAGATTTAAAATATAGGTGGACTTGTTAATTGTCTTAAATAGTGACTAAAATTAAGTAAATCTGTACCCAATTTAAGACATTTACTGCACTGACTTAAGCATAATCAAGCTCAAAACTAATATACAGTATTTGCACTTATATTTGATAGGGCATTTTTATTCCATCATATTATTATTTATTCCATATTTTATTACTTAATTAATTAAAGGCTGAATAAGACTCCTAAATGTGTGCATGTCACGCACTGCAACAAAGGTCCCCGGGATAAATACATTATAAATGACATGCTAATCCATACATGCATACATTTAATATAATATTGTGTTTTCCAGTAGCAGAGTAAAGTCAAATACCACAGTGAAGCAGGATAATGTCGCCATTATTATGCATCATGACGTTCATATATTCAAATTACACAATTCTTCACACCCTGTGGTCAACAAACAAAGGGTTTGGAGCTTGATGGAGTAGCATGGTTTATTCAAATGACTCATAGTGTAGGACCACTCGTAAAGTTCTTTTGAGTCTGCGTAAAATGTTCAACATTTTTGGTGAATGCATTTCTAAAAATCAAGCATTATTTAAAATAGCTCTCTGCATGGGGCCTATTGACCTGCTATTCTGTTCATTGAAAAGGGTGAATAACATTGTATAAATGTTGATGTTTTCTTAACTGAAAACACCATATAGTATTTTTGCAGGACACAGTTTTACATTAAAAACTGAAACTGAAACCATGGTTTTGTATTTCCCTGAAGCCTAATTCATGTAGTACATACAAATATGAGGTTAAGTGAGAACCCCTGGGTGACTTGTGATTTTCCTCACGACTGGACCGCTGTTGTCAGAAACACATCAATCCACACAATCACACCAGGGGTCAAAGTGAAGCCACACATGTAGCCGCAATGTGGGGGTGTACTGCGTGTGTGTGCGAGCGTGTGTGCGTGCACGTGTTGTGTGTGTGTTTGTGCGTGCGTGTGGTGTGTAGGCTATTGTGTTTTTTTTAGTTGAGAAGAAAAACAAAAACATTTGCTGCATATTATCTAGCCATCCGTAATTCTGTAATTTAAGCAACCAGACTTTGAAAGAGGTCAATAATTTCTGGGAAACTGTGTACGAAGTGTGTTTGTGGTTATGACTTTGATTTCACCTCGCATTTTAATGACCTAACCTCCCAGTTGAGGGCTCTGGTCTAATTTAATCGTTGGAGGTGTAAAGCTAAATGGACCTGGGGGAAAGTTTGGACCATGGTTGGGCCCAACCATGCCTTACACAGGCTCCACTCTCATGTTTAACCACATGGTGCCAATTACACACTAAATAGAAGCAATCACAGCTGTCTCCACATCATTAGGAAAGCCAAAGTCTTAATGTGGCCATGAGCTGCTGAAAGGAGTATGCCGAAATCTGGGTTTGTTGATGATTTCTGAGTGTCGGCAAAATGGATCAAAGTAGGTCCAGGCTAATTAGCATCCTAATTAAAGCTCTAATCTGTGACTGCCATGTGGTGCTCCCTGTCGAAACCACAACTGTCTTTGTTTTTATTGGTTTTGAATTCACAGGCTCTTTTCTCTTCATGCGAGCTTTTGACGCTGATACTTCCAATTATTTTGTTGTTTTTATTATTTTTGCTTTTATAGTACTCTCTGTTTGTGTGGTTTTCCTCTGACTAATTCCGTTTCAGGGTGTGTAGCAATTCACTTGTTGGCGTCGGCCCACCGGGCTAAATGTATCAGATACGGCTGACTGGTTCAAACGGTGTGTGTCGGATAAATGTTGGGAGATAATCGTGATGCATTGGTACAGGCGCCTGTGTTGGTAAAGCCCAAAACGACATGCACATATCTCCTTCTTATTAGTCAGAAACCTTCCAATACACTCTCTCTCTCTCTCTCTCTCTCTCTCTCTCTCTCTCTCTCTCTCTCTCTCTCTCTCTCTCTCTCTCTCTCTCTGTGTCCCTTGTTCTTTGTCTGTGAGCAGCTGTGAAGAAGGCATGTCTTCCCACTCAAAAGTCTCCTTCGTGGTTGGGATGAACTAGGCAAAGGGTAATTTCAGAGAGATAAGATGGTCCAGCACCTTATAGCCCAGGTGTGGTCACTCACAGTCGGTTTTAGAGAAATAACAGGACATTTGTCAGCAGAGCAGCAATTCGGCATGCTTAATCTCACATCCCAACCATAAAGGCCATGTTAAGCATAGCATCCTTTGCTATTTAACATGACTTTTCATTCAAAGCCTCATGTTGGAATTTCACTTGTTGAATTACACTAATTTTGAAGATTGTCATGACAATGTGGATTGTACACGTGGTTGGATATTGTAAACAACTGCTTTCTACATGATGAAAAGGATGTTGCATTTAAACATAGTTTGTTAATCGTTTGCTGTTTAACATTTTAATTGTCAAAAGCAAGTTAGGCTGATTAGAGTCTCTAGATCAGTGGTTTTGAAGCGGTTTAACCTATGACCGCCCAGCAGAAGTGGTTCCCAGCTTGCATGCCCGACGTTGCAAAACCACTTTGTGACTCATCGGGGGGGGGTCCCATTTCTTCTCCAGGCAGAACCACCCCTGCTTAATGTCCCATAGTTGTGAATAGTGTGTGTTTACACAGTGCAACGGACTTGGCGGAGTCAGCTGTGAAACAGGATTGTGGTGGGTGAAAACGGAAGACGGATGGATGGAAGTCTGATTGGATATGAAGAGTTCAGATGCACAAACATCCAGGTCTATCCGAAAAAAAGTCGCAATTAGCAATTTAAAACAAGCATTTCTATTAGGTTTCTATACTTGGGTTCACTAATTTCACCTTTATTACAATTATACATTTGTTGTCACTGAATAAAAAGTAATATCTTCAAAAACTTTTTACTAATTATTTAAATATCCATCCATCCATCCATCTCATCCGCTTATCCAGAGTCGGGTCGCGGGGGCAGCACAGAATAATGTAATATAATTTTCACAATACAGCAAACTCTGGCAACGAGAGCTTACACCTTGTATGACCCTTCCCAAACCCTCCCCAGGTTTACTGGTGGCCCACCCATGGTCTCAAGATCACAAGAGTCTTTATTTTAATATTATAATAATAATAATCATATTTAAATATTGGAAATTTAAAAATATGTCAGATGAACTGAAAAAAATTAGCTTTTTGCATCTGAACTCTTCAAAATGCTCTTACCGTGTGATTCCTTTATGACCTACATGGATGTGCTCTTGCCAGTCAGTGGTTCGACCCCCTCACACGGACGATTAAACTCACGTTTTTGTATCTGAGCCGAGTGTGCGGCCCTTACCTCTCACTCTTAACATGGATCTTGCCTCTTTACATGTCTTGTATTAACACACTTTTATTCCCCTCTCTCCAGGTTCCATAGGCTCAGAGTTGACCAGTGGAAACGTGAGCGTTTTTACGACCTCTGACGCTGGTAACACATGGAGACAGGTGAGAATACTACGGACTATGGTTAGGGTTAGGTGACTGAGGAAGACTATAGGTTTGTGGCAGTATGATACGCTACATGATACGCTGATACCTCTGACGCTGGCAACACATGGAGACAGGTGAGAATACTACAGGCTATGGTTAGGGTTAGGTGACTGAGAAAATGTGTAGGTTTGTGGCATTATGATACGCTGTATGATACACTGATACCTCTGACGCTGGCAACACATGGAAACAGGTGAGAATACTACAGGTTAGGGTTAGGGTTAGGTGATGTGTGTAGGTTTGTGGCAGTATGATACACTTTATGCGCTGGACCACTTATTAAAAGGGATTAGTTATATATAGAAAAAACTAAATACATTAAAATATAAGAAGGACTAACCAGGAATAAAAAGTGGGCTGTTTAATAAGATATGGTTACTGACAATGCAGTTGTATAGTTTTAAAGATGTGTGTGGTGCTGCGTGTAGGTAGTGGCTAGCAGGACTTATGTGTGGCAAGGAACAACATCCTCCCTGGGGAAGGGTGGGAGACGTTCTTCAGAGGAGAAGCATGTGAGTGACCGCTGGATCCCATTAAAACAGAACCTGGAGCCTAGTCCCCCAACTAATGGTGCTGTAAAGGACACAGAGAGGACTCTGCCCCCCTCTAATTATGGGCAGACATTCGCACTGACAATCATACTGGTGTTTATAAGACAAGATTGGAAAACACTCAGGAGAATTAAGGAAAAGGGGAGGGGGTTAATAAAACTGGTAATCAAACTATCAATCCATGCTGGCAAACTAGGAGAGATATAAATAGTAGGAGGAAAAGAACAATCAAACAATCAAAAATAAGTGCTAAGGTAATAAGTGATGCATGTATCAAAAGCAAATCAAAACACACACACACATACACACACTCACATTTTAAAGAGAGTACCAACACAAATAATAACAAAAAAATAAAAAAAACTGAGTAATTTAATAGATATATTTGTTAATATAGACATGTATGAGTGCAAATATATTATGTTTGTAACCTATTACGAACATATGAACAATAAAGTCAGGACCACGTAATACATTTCTCTTTACTGTCAAGCCTCAACACCGTACAAGATATCAATGCACATGAACAACAGCTTGGTAACTACCTTACAAAATAGTGCCTATACCTACACATACACAACAAAATATATCTGAAAATAATAGAATTTCAATAAATGAAGATGTGTATGTACAGTACGTACAGATATGTGTGTAAACCATTCATACAGTAAGTGGGCAGGAGGGGGCGTCCCATCTAGTGAGATCAAAGGAAGTGGGTAATTGGGAGTGAGGAAGTGCAATATAGGATGTAAACACAAGGCACGACAGGATCAGTCTAACAACATGAGGCTCCCTCATCCAAACTGCAAACAAACAAGGTACGCAGAGGAGAGTCATTTGTGTTGACATGCAAGACATATACATATAAATAGATAAATATACAGTACAGGCCAAAAGTTTTTACACACCTTCTCATTTAATGCGTTTTCTTTCTTTTTTATATTTATATTATATATATATATATTTTTTTATATATTTAGCTTTTTTAGATAATTTCTTTTTAACAATTTGATATATTTTTTGTATATTCAAAAAAGCGTGAAATAACTGAAAACATATTTAATATTCTAGTTTCTTCAAACTAGAATATAAGACATGTTTTCAGTTATTTCACACTTTTTTGTTAAGTTCATGATTCCATATGTGTTCATTCATAGTTTTGATGCCTTCAATGAGAATCTACAATGTAAATAGTCATGAAAAAACTAAAAAGTGTGAAATAACTGAAAACATGTCTTATGTTGTAGTTTCTTCAAACTAGAATATAAGACATGTTTTCAGTTATTTCACACTTTTTTGTTAAGTACATGATTGGGGTATGTTGGTGTGTAGGCTCGTTCTGTCAATGTCTTCGGGGTTCCATTCTCTGACTGAGATTGAGGTGGCTGG
>JAODTR010080783.1:0-14803 GCA_025399935.1 Amblyopsis rosae | reverse complement strand
TCCTATCAATATGGGCCAACATTTCTAAAGAATGCTTTCAGCACCTTGTTGAATCAATGCCACGTAGAATTAAGGCAATTCTGAAGGCGAAAGGGGGTCAAACACAGTATTAGTATGGTGTTCCTAATAATCCTTTAGGTGAGTGTATATTAAGCTCAACATCAACACATCTGATAAAGTTTCCCTCATTGTAAGATTAGAAATCTGTTTTAGTATCACATTAAACAACAGATCACAGTAATAGCAGATATTTCTAACCATTTAGTCAAATAATACAAAACAGCAAGAAGGAGTAAACATGTAAACTAAATTCACACTAAAGCGGAAACACATGGCTGGTGGCTATCCAACAGACAGCCCAGGAGAGTCAGCAAATAAAATTCACCGCCTACTCATCCATGGCTTACTAAGGCCGTAAAACCTGAATGCAAAATTTTAACTCAAGCCGCTATATCGGCAGGTACTGCAGAGTTCTTAAGTATAATTGTTAAGGATAATTGCAATGGCAATTAACAAAGAAGCCCTAATAGTAACATGGATTGTTGCCTATTTCAAGTCAGAACATGACTCACTAAACAGGACAAATACAGATCTTGTGACCTGAAATGAAGCCATAAAAGAAAATGGTTAAAACCCAGACAATGGCCAAGATAATGAAGAAGCCTATTAAATCATATTTTATGATGAGATCCAGAGTTATCAAGGATAGTAATAATAACATTTTCAAAGCGCAATGCTTGATATTTACAATATTTTCAACAGTATTTATTAAAATGAATGTTAGCAAGGCTATTTACCAACATACGCCCACAGGCACACACAGAGGAAAACACATTTGGTAATGTCATGAAGCGTATAATCAAATTCAACATAAAATGAAACCGCATGCAAGGCAAAATAAAGCTCTTCACAAATGCGCTCTCCCAGCATTAGACACAATATGCCACAAGGTTGGACGATTTGATAAGTATCGGTTGCAATGCAACGGCCTCGGCATATCAAAGCTAAACAGCGGCATTCTATGCCTCACTTCTGTGGGTTATCCTTAACTTCTGAATACAGTGCTAAATATATGCAATCACATGTTGATATAGACTGTGGAAACAATGCACAGCAGACAATTATGATCTTCACGGATCATAGTGTCTCAGTCTACCAAGTGTCTAATTTATTAAAACACATGACACATTAGAAGATAAATGTGATGTACAGGCTTTGCAGACTTGTCTAATACTGTACATTGAAACAAGGCAGAATAAGTGAGAGCTTGTACCTATATCTCTTTGAAAAGGACTAATATGTCAACTGTCAGCAGGTCAAACAAAGATGTATCTATCTGGATCTCCACTATATCAATATGAAGCTCTGTGCTGACATAGCATGATAAGGGCAGAGAAGCACTGCATTAAAGTCCAGCCTTTGCTTAACCACAGCTAATGTCCATCAGGAAAGTCCATTAAGTTACTTATACTTTGGACCCTGGTTTTAGGGAGCAATACTGTATGTAGCACGGGGTAATGCGTATAGTCAAACTGATCCTATACTGTACAATACAATGCAGAAAAGAGGACAAGAATATTATCACTGCATTAGAATATACTGTATAAGTTTTAGGGATACAACTTTAGATATTTGCGTGCAGTTATAAGTGTTTAGATTGCCGACCAACGCAGTCAATTTTGTTCTCCATTTACTTACGTCCGGCCAAGCACAGTTAATAGCTCAGAATTCTATAAAATGTGCCTGAAATTCATCTACATTTTACACAAAATAAAAAAATAAAATCATTAAATGTAAAATAAAATTTACATTACTTCATAAAACAATGTCCAGGTAATTTACACAGGATGTTACTTTTGAATTACAGTATATTTAAGAAAAACCGTATAGAGAAACAATCAGCAAGTAACAAAAACAACATAATGCAAAGCCTATACAGTTCATGTGAATTTACAGCATATACTCTAGGAATCACCTTGCATTTTAACTCACCTGCCACAGTTTCTCCACTCGGGACAACTTACGTGTTTTCATTGTAAGTCTTGATGGACTGATGTAGTGAGAGGGGCAGGAGAAAGAAAGTGAAGAGGCACAACTGCGGGGATGCAGAGATGCTGAATACAGACCTAGTCATAAATAAGACACACCTTAGCTCTCTGGGAGACTAATCCCATACTCAGCATATCCCTATCACAGTGCCATTTACGAAGTCTGTGGGTGTGTGTGTGTGTATGCGTGTGTGCGTGCATGCGTGCCTGTGTACAGTAATAGCTTGTGTAAGGATATTTATTCAATACATATTTATATAATAAGTGCTTGTAATGTATGGTAAATGTATATGTGTGTGTGTGCCTTTTTCTGTGTGCATGCATACAGTACGCCTACACTTAGCTTACTGCTAAAATGTAACCGCTGGACATGTCATCAAAGGAGAGCCCATGCATCTACAGCCATCAGCATGAATCTGACACCGGCTATCTCACCACTGCAGGCCTGGTCAGGCTACTGGAGGTGCCCCTACGGTGTCAAACAGATTGCCTGCGTCGAAACATGGCCCCTTAGGGGTGCATGGGACAAGGCCAGAGAGCTTAGCCGCCCCACAACAGTCAGCCCTGAGCTACTTACTGGGGCTATCACCCTTCATCTCTCCGTTCAGCTCAGATCAGCATTACACTCCGCAGGCAGTGGGGGGAGGGGGCACTTTATTGGGTTTAACACCGGGCTGTTTATCTCTTCTCTCTCGTGCTTACGCACACGTACCAAACTTTGCGATAACACATTTGTGTATGAAGACTGGTCACACTATAATGTAGTTTTAACACGACTACAATAAAGAGTAGCATTTTAATGTGTTCCAGCAACAATCTCTGTACATAAACATTTAAGGTTTTATAGAAGTGCTTCCTCCAGACCGTTACATCAAATAGAATAAAGTTGTAATAAAGTGCCTCCCAATATCTGTTGCTGTACGGCTGAATAACATTGTCAGCTGGTGTCTAGAATTAGCTGGGTTTATTTATCCCAATGTGGGTCATAATGTCATTCGAACACGGTGTCTCACAGGAGTCTGGCACACAAATAAAACAGCAATACGATTGTTCTATTCCCACAATGCAACAGGCAATCTGCAGAGTGCTAGAATATCAATATGTGTGGCTCAGCTTTATGTGCATTGTATACAAATATAACATGATTCCAGATCAGGGAAAGGAAATAAGTATATCCCCCTTTTGTCTCCACATTCCTACCAGTAGATAATCATGATCCTTCCTCATCTCAGCTCAGTCTCTTGTGGGCCAGCCTTAACATAGTCAGCTGTCCATCACTGGGCCTCCTTCAGACTCATTCACACTCATAGTATGTATACTATACTGTAGCAGGCAGAATACTGACTATGCTGAGTGGATGTGCAGACATGTGGCTCTATTTGACCACTAGATGTCACACGAGAGCACCGGCATGTCACACCAAAACTAGTGTCGCAGAGCCGGCCTTTACTTACACACAGCGCTGGCTACTCAAGACCCGCCCATTACCTATTACGGATACATAGTTGTGAGTGAGAATGCTAACAGCCAATGGAAATCGACAGTATTACTTCTAGAAAATAAGTGTCCGGCTTAAACTGGCATATGTATCAGGCGTTTAGCACATAGTTGCTTATGTGACGTATATTGCTATGGGCAGAAGAGGCTGAGACTAGACCAAAACAAGCTTTGTGACATGCATGCACAGCTGGCCCGGCTATGAACACAGGGAATAGAGAAGCTTGGATTAAAACACACACAGAGGCAGTCATTATCTGCTCAGGATCTAATTTCTCCACTATATCTTTACATAGAAACTATCTGTTTGCTCCAATATTATGTTTATAAAATCCTATATAGTACCTTTAAAGATCTACAGTAAAGTGCCTGACAGAATATGATATTGATGTGTACAAAGACCTACAGTACAGTATAGTACAGTACAGCACATGGGCTGTATATTGACAGTTCAGGAATAAGCATTAAAAAATGTTTCTAAAATGGTAGAAATGCTTGTCGGGTACAAACTCTCGGCTACTGTAATGTACACATATTTGGGGAAAACACCAAATAAGTGTATAAAAGGATTAAAATACCATAAAAGCCCATTTAGTTATTTCCCAAGTGGGACGGGAAATGCAGATACAGTTTAAAGGTAGTTTAAAGTACATCTTACAGTACAGACATGGACCTGGACTGTATCCTCATTTCCTTACCTCCTCAATGAGAAGTGTTGAATCTGTTTGGATCTGTATGTTAATGCCTCCTCTCTAAAAATACATTTGGATGAAACTCACCTTCATTGCAAGAGGTAAAGTAGTTTTGTGGATGTTTCTTCTCACGAGGCAAAGACGGCACACAGAATACTAGGCGGAGCAGCAATGTCTGTCTCATGCTTTATTTAGCTGAGGGCCAGTCCAGAGAACAGGAGAGGATCGGAGGCGAGTAGAAAGATACATGTCTCGCCAGTCTTAAACTACCTTTGAGGCTGTTGCTGAAATACGATGCGCTCGTAACTGCTCAAGAGGGATTTAGAAACAAATGCAGCACATTATGGTGGAACTACTTTCAGGTGAAATAGATGAAGTGAGGTGACTTGATGCTTCTCATAAATGCCAGAATAAATTATACATCAGCGCTATCTGAAACAGTTAACCTGGCTGTTATTGCTACAAAACAGGCTGGTTTTATACAGCCAATGGTATTGTGTGTGTGTGTGTGTATTGGGCGTGGTCCTGCTATATCATGGCAGGGTCGATAAAACAGCCAGTGTGTGTGACACAGCGGATTACTGCTGCCTGGTCGCAGTATAGAAAAACACAACAGGAAGACTGCAGAACTGACAGCTCCACTCTGGAGGTCTAATTCTATTGGACAGAGGCAGCGACAGAGTAGCGTGGCTAATGCTGCCGCTTATTGTAACATTACGTCTCACTTTTCACTACACGCCACTGCCAATCGACAGTAGTAGTGGTTCTCAACAACGGGTGCAGCACCCCTGGAGGTGACACGGGAGGCGATCAACGAGATACAAGGATTTTCTTAATATTTCAAATTAATTTAGTTAGATTACATGCTTGGTTTTAACTGGATGGGGATGGGGGGTTTCTGTAGCTAACCTGGCAACCCTACAGGCTTCTCATAAGTGCAGTATCTCCCAATCTTAATCGTATAATTGTGAATCTCTCCTTGACGGCTGTGTCACCCTGCCTCTTTACTGCCAGAAAGGCACTGTGCCGTATAGTCAATACAATCCCTCAGCCAGCAAGCAAACTCTTACACCCCAACTGTTGTTACACCCAAACCCCCTCAACTCCTTTCTGATGAGATGTGACATTATTGATCTCCTCTTGGCTGTGGTCATGATGTCGTGGGTTCGTTGTCAGCTGTGTTTACTTTTAAATCAGACCAACGACAGAAATAAATGGTCAGGAGAGAAAGGAATATTGGTTTCCTCCCTTTCAACTGATTCTTGGGGTGATCCGTGTTGGCAGAGTGTGGTCTGAACAGATGCCTGCCGCAATGCCTCGAGGGTATCCTCTATACTTGTAGCCTCTCGGAAGACACTTAGCCTGCAACATGAGAGCCTCTAGTGGTAAATACACACAATGCATGGACATGACGGAATAAAGACTAGCTATGGCTTTGCATACAAGGCAGTGTTTACGTTCACAGACAGAACTTTGAGAACCCTTTTACACAGTATAAACCCTGAAATGCCTGCATTGAGCAGAAGCCAGTCTGATTTTGACTGCTCAAAAGTAACACTTCAGACAGCTAGGCTGAAGAATAATCAAACATGGAGCACAAGAAGAATGGGAAATGGAAACAGGCTGGGAAAAGGCTGTTATATAGCTTGCAAGACACAGGCACGATGTTCTAAGGAGCAGAATACAAATGCAATGGAATATCTGTAGCGAGAGTCGATCCCCGGTGGGAGAGAAGGGAAATGCACATGAACCTCGCTCCCAGTAACGAACACTAATGACGAAAACAGCTGTCAAATGAAGAGATTTGTCACCGCATGAATATTTAACCACCAAATGCCAACCAAGGGACATGGAATAAAAGACAAAGTGGTGGGAAAGGGGAAGAGAGATGGGAACAATAAAGGCAGGCAACGCATGCGGGTGGGAAACAAAGCCACACAAACTCTTAACAGATAACAGTCTGTATATTGCTTCCCAGCAGACCATTGGGAACGATACCAGAGACCAAAGCTAGACGTCTCTTCTCATCGTGGAAATGCAATGGAGAATGTCTGTATTATAACACGGACCAATGTGCCCTGTCAGCTGCAGCGATAATACACTAAATCATCAGATGGGAGAGGGATAAGAGCTGGGCGGAGTCAGCGACTGTGATGATGTGATGATGACAGGTCTTTGGGGCGGTGTGTGTGTGTTGGGGAGGGACAAGGAGATGATCGATGTCCTCTCAATGGGGCTTTGAGACACTGGATGGGGGATAGATGACCTGTTGAGATTTCCTGTGGGTGTAGGCCAGCAAGAGCAGATTTATATTTAGTGATAGGGTGTCCACGGCAACCAACCCCTACAGTGGAAAACTCAGGTTCAGAGAGTAGCAGAACTATCCCATGAATTATCTCCGACCTGTTTTGCGAGCATCTCACTGCCTACTAGAAGAGGTTGTCTCGCTCCTTATTCAATTAACATGGGCACCGTGCGTGTTAAATCCCCATGGTTTGTTTGGCATGCAGGCAGCAGGGCAACACTGTGGCATTTAACACGACCAGTTGTTAATTAACAACACTGGGTAACGCATGTTAATGGTATACCACCATGTTAGGAACTGCAGAGTTTCAGCATTATGCTGGGGGGGTGGGGGGGCTGTTTTCGTTACTTTAGAAGAGCAACAAGCATAAGAGTCGGACACTGAAGGCTGATGTTCCCATGCTCAGGGCTCTCATGAGGGATGCAGGCTCTGTGTCATTTACAGATGGCAGATAGTTCAACTATCATGCAATGGTGTGTGCTAACTGAGAGCTCAGCCTCACCCGATCCACCTTTTGCAACCATGGCAACGGTCCTGCTGTGGATGATGTTGTCCCCCGGGGGATGAACTGCACTTAGCGACTGCCAGTGTGACCTTCATGAGGGAAGGGTGGGCCGGTGGGGGGGTGGGGGGGGGAGGGCGGGTGGTTGTCAGCAGGACCTCCCCTTGGGAAGCCACACAATCATTTTAAGATAAATATTATTCAAAAATCTCTTTTTGAATTAGTTTTATCTTCAAATGTGAATTTCAACTTAAGTAAACAAAACAAATTAATGTCCAACCTGTTCTCTGTGGTGACTGGAATAAAAGGGGAATAAATACATTTGACATCTCTATTGTCTCTATTGATTTATATATACACACAGTATATTCAACATTCTAGAGGCTAGACAGTAGGTGGTGGAAATGCACCATGTAGACAGTAGGTGGCGGTAATGCACCAATAGCATTGGATACCAACTTCTGGGGAGTTTCAAGAAGGAACCTTGCTAAACAATGTATTGGCCTATGGTGTCAGTGGCCCGCTAAACTAGGCTTGCCTATACAGTAGTATTTACTTGTTATTATATTGTCCATGTATTTGTGACTACATTTCTGTGCACGTGTGTGCTAAAGGGGGTTCGGGATCCATTAGAAAAATAAGGTTGAGAATCACCGCCTTAAAAGAAACGATTGATGCCATTTGTATGCCAGAGAAGGAAATGTTAGGAGACGGAGCATATTTAGCATAAGAATACCAGGCAGGGAGGTGGGAGAAAGACAGCTGACATTCTAAGTTTGCATAATTATGGACCCAACCTTGGAAAATGGGGACAGATCATTCTACCTCGCTGCTCTCTCCCTTTTTTTTTTTTATCTGGCTGCTCCTTTTAATACTCGTCTGATTGGTTTTACTGGGGTCTGTACAGAAGCAAACCCAATAGACTGAGTCTGACCACACTGCATGGGCTAAAGCTCGGGAACTGGGCCAGGGTGTCTTAAGGGAGGAGTGCAAACTGGAGTATGTGTCTCTCGTAAGTACAGTAAAGTGCTCTTGAGGACAGCCAGTACTGTACATAGCACTCTGGTAGAAGAGAATGTTGCTAAAAATATAAGCTCAGGGCATTAATATGCAATGTGAATGGAAGTTCAAACCTGTACTGTTAGAGCAATGTATCAGCTGCACTCACCATGATGTACTGGACAACAGAACAGCCTGATGCAGAGATGAGGATAGTGGTGTATGTACGGTACGGTCTGTGGTACAATGTCACATAGTATGGAGTACATATGGCAAAGGATGTACAATGACATCAGATTAGATGTACAATGAAATCAGATCATCTCTTTATCGATCATTGTTACACAGCAATGAGGTTAGGTAGTTCAAAGACTGAAATTATAGTTCATGTCATTTTATATTGTTTATATAATTTTGCTCAAAAGCAAATGATACATTAGAATTATCTAACAGTTTAAAAATAGAACAGCCAAGATTCCCTATATGTGTTTATTGTTTGTTTTATGTTTCCACTAGATGTAGCCTGGTGGTGGCCACATGTTGTCATCACTTCACTGATGTTATTATACTGCTGTACCTGCCTGCTGGGCTCAATGAATAGCAACAAAAGTTGTAATTGAGGTGTAGAAGGACACATCACACATCAAGGAACGGTGACATTTCCAGTATAATGTGGCCTCAACACTATACTCCAAGAAGAATTACCTTATAACAGCATAATGGATTAGTGCAACACTGTCAGCCATTATAAAGCAACAAACAAGAATAGCATCGTGCAAGGTAGTTAAAACTGTAGACTGGTTTCGGATTAAATAAAAGGCAAGAATAATATTTTTTCCATCTGATAAATGTATTTTGAAATATGTTGTGGAATAAAGGTAAATTACAAAAAACCCCAGTGGACAATTACTTTAAATGACAGGCAATTTTACAGCTTGTCTTGATATTGGCATGCTACCAGCATGAAATGTAACAGTCAGGATATTGGTGGGATATTTGGATATTGTACTGGGAACATGCTAGCAAATAACAACCCATTTACATTATATGCAAGATTTTTGGATCACAGAGATAGCAGTGTTGCTCTAATTGACAATGGGTTAATTGTAGGGATGGCCCGATCCAGTTATTTCAGTCCCGATACCGATACAGATATCGGCACTTTGGGTATCGGCCGGTACCAAGTACCGATCCGATTCCAGTGTTAAATTAATCCAAACTCTATAGGACTTAGATGCATTTTAGAAACCTGCTGCTGATAGCGTGGCCTGGGTAGGTTAGACATTGCTGATGCTTGACAGTATGTATGTAAATGTAAATGTAAATTAATTTAATTGGATCAGCCCCATGGATCGGTTACAACTGTCCAATTGTCACCGATACCGATCCAGCTATTTAAGTCAGTATCGGACCGATTTCCGATCTCAGTATCGTATTGGTGCCATCCCTAGTTAATTGATTACAGATCTAAGGGAAGAACATTAAACTTGTTATTAAATGTCATTATTTGAGTTCCCCTACTGACATACAGTATGTCACCTATCCTTATCACAATGAGAGCAGACAATAGGAGGATGCAGTGACTTTCCTTTCACTGGATGTGCACCCGGTGCAAGTCAATAAAGGCTAGGTCCCGATAGTATCCCTTGACACCAGTGACTGTTTGAAATGTCACCCAATATAATGATTAATTAAGGACTCTTGCAAGGCTTGGGTCTACTCACAATTAGTAGGGAAGTTATAGCTGATACCTCACCAGGTGAAACTACATATTACCAGCATCACAGCAATACTGAAAACCTAAAATACCTACACTACACCTACACTTCATAAATGTAGTTGAAAATCAGCAGAAAATCTATTGAACAAGCAATCTTATCTTTCTTTGTAAGCCTCATTATTCTTCCAATGTTCCCAGTTAACCGTATATTTGTCTCCTCCAACAAAATGCCAAGGCTGCAAGAGACTGCAAACAGAAACGTATTTCAAAGTAATATAACCAGTAACATAATTCATATCTATTTTTTTCTGTGGTTACTGCAATAAAAAGGCCATTGCATTCATGTTTTTTTTTTAAAGCAGGGATCAAAGCAGTGTTCATATTCACAGACAACCCTCAAACTGGCCATTCCATCTCCAGAGGCAGTGGTGAAGCAATTACATGCTTCACCACTGCTCAGGAGGAGACGATGACCTCGAGGTGACTGCTTCACAGATAGGAAGCTAAGCTATAGCAACAAGTATTTCTACTCACAAAAGCGTTAAACCACCATCATAAAGACCATGTCAGTTTGTTATAAGTGAAGGTCAAGTCCTAATTGTATACCAAGCGCTGAACCACGACAAAAACACTTGTATTTAGGCTAAATGATGCCGTTTTCAGCCCTAGTGTGTGTGTAGAGTGTGTTGCCAGAGTCAACATGGCTTCTCAGGAAGACAAACATCAATAATTCAGCACAACATCCCAGCTTTGACAGCGTGGGTTTTGTCACCATTTAAGCACAAAAGCACTGACAATGACAATATGAGGCTTGTGTGCAAACAAAGAGAACCTGGCCTCCTTCAGATAATGCTTTACCAGACCTCCTCATTAAGTATTGTGTTCTTACAGTCAGATTATTTTCTGACAATTCTCAAACTGGAGTGTTGGTTAACCACGACTACTGGAACCTAAAGAGTAGGCTACAACTGTTAGACATTGTGCATTGACAACATCGGTCGACGTGGTGTTCAGCACCACGGAAAGCGCCAGAATACTGCACAGTGGCTGTAGAACCGCCACTAAGTAAGCCTGGCAAAAACTACCATTATGAACAAGCTAAAAGCAGACAAATGCGTATTTTTGTTGGCCTATACTATCTTTGATCACACACGTCATGTGATTTGCAGAGTGCTGCAATACTACACGGCGTCAATGCAATTTAAGATGTATTAAACACCTGCAGATGTTTAATATAAACATTTAGAAACTTTCTTGGTCAACATGCAAAACTGACGTCCATGTAAATATCATATCACATATTATAGTATTTGACTATAGGCCATTATTATGTAAATTGATGTACCATTTTTAAAGAAAAAAGCATAAGTATATATAGTTTACGAGAGACGTAGAATCCCATTAACAAATAAAAGAGATGTGTTTACATGTTCGTCCTCCTGTGCGTTTTTCTTGCAGTGCTGCTGGTGAGGGCGGCCATCGGCGTGCGGCTGTTGGTTCTTTCCATCCTCGTCTGCAACCTGTCCACCGAGAAGGTGGCTTGCTTCAGGTGGGTGAGGGAAAGAATTGTTGGTGTTAATCTTCCCGGTGAATCTTTGATACAGCGAAGCCATAAGTCCAGTCTTGACAAATCACTACAGCATGCCAATACAACTGATACAATGATCTCGTCTTGCTTGGAGGAGTTCTGTTGGGGTATCTGTGCGCTTCCAAGAATACCGATGTCAACAAATGCACCCTTCGGTGTAAAGCCAAAGATGAAGGTGAACACACTCAAATACACGTGCAAAGCTATCTCACAGGTCCTATTGGAACCCCAATTTGAAGCAAAATCCTGCAGCGACGTGCTGGTGGCTTTGTCCGGGGCTATGTGACAATAGTTGCTCTTTTCCGTATTCACAGCACGTTGTCTCCCTCGTCCGTTTCGCCCCGCTCTTCCGTGCAGAGAAATAGCAGGCAAACGATGTGTTTCCAATCAGATACTTGTCCCTCGGATCTCCAGATAATTGATCACAAGCGACTATCTGTTTAACGTCTGTCAGCTCCTCCCTATAGCAAGCTCTTGTAACATGCGGAAAGTGGGAAGGACGCAGAGCCTGTCGAACTCTTCGCAGACGCGTTCTGCATGAGAAGTGACAGCTGGAACTGGGGTCAGAATATGGTTAGCTAGAGGCTTCTGCGTTTGTGCGATTAGGAAAAATAAACAAGACGTTTTCCTATTTAGAAACACATCGAAACACCGACCCCATTACACATATTAATACATAAAGGAAGTCAGGTCAGTTTTGTTCAAACAAATGCCTGCAGTTGCAGGGCGTAGTTAGAGTGCCTCTCTGTGGCGCTCTCGGTTATAGCAATATAGCAATTGCAATCTTGTGCAGTGATGAAGCTTTGGATGTTGAATAAGAACATTATTTACATATTGTTTTCTAGCGACCTACTACAAATTAGGCCTAATGTTTTTGAAACTGCTTCAACAGTTGAAAATTACAAAATAAAATAATATGAACAATATATGAGCAATACATAGAAAATGAATAAATACATCTCAAAATCAAAAATGTGAAGCTTGTATTATTTGTAATAAAATCACATTCACTTGGTGTTGATGGTTACAGTCATGCACAAATGGGGTGGCAGTGTAATGCCAGGAGATGATGTAGGACTCAAACACACAAAATGACTCAGTTATAACAGTTTAATAAGCAAAAGGCAGTAATATGGGCAACAAGCATCTACAATAGGCAAACACCAACAAAGGAATTGGGGAACCACAAGGGCTTAAGGTATAAGACAGACCATTGGAAAACAACAACCAGGTGCGAAACACATGGGACATGATTAACCAAGACACAGGTTGAACTAAACTATGAAACAGGGCGGGGAGAGACAATGAACAGAGCTGCAGCACAAGGAAAACACTGACAGGACTAAAATATTAGATTAACAGACAGAGAACACAACACCATGACATGCAGCAAATGAATAGCCTCTTGTTGAGGGTTGTGACTCATAAAGGTGGTGATCACGTGGGCTGACCATGCTGTTTCTGATTTATGAGGCACAAAGCTGTGACAACTATGCTGGTTTCCTACATCTGAAAGCACATTCAAGGTTGCATGTCCAAGTCATAATATCTTTGCTTTTTTTACGTCCCATCAAATCCATATCCAGGAATGTTTACCTCATCATCCCAAACATTTCTGCCCACAGGTATCACTTGCACTCCACATGCAAAACATTGGGCTGCAAATCACAGGCAATTTCATACTACTTAAGAGTTTGCTCAAAGGCTATGAACATCTTAGCTACATTTAAAATATTGGCTTAAATTGGGTCAGGGGAAGTGCCAGTTAAACAACTATTTTAACCCCTGCAGTCACAGCCATCCCAGCTATTACTTAACACATACATCCTATGCATAGCATACTGCACAAAAGGGGAAATCTTCCAAATCCTATAAGGCCTTATTTACTATTTTATAAAACATATATTCACATACCTATAGGCATTATCTGTTAAATGTGATGCTAGATGACATAAATAAACACATTCCTCTTATTTATTTAGGAGTAGGTGGGACATTTACCACACAGACACACAAACCTCTGGTCTTAGACACAAAAAAACCTCAAGTCCACTGAGAAATTTGAGAAATTGTTGCTTCATTTCCTCAGTGGTTACATTGATCATTTGAGTGTTAACAATGAATGTGATTGTATATATCATAGTGAGTCATTTGTAGTAATGAACAATTTAAAAGGCTTGCTATTCCATACAGAAACAAGACAAGCCATATATTAATGCATTTATTTCATTTCAAATATGACTAGTTATCATTTCATCTTGCAACCACAGTGGAACTGTATTTGTGTGAAATTTGAGTATGATTTTCATAATAGAGACTTCTTCTTCCATGGGGCATGCTCTGCTTATCGTTTGTCTCCCTTGCTCATAAATGCCTGCTGTGGCCCAGCTCCTTGACATGCTTGAGAATCAGATTGGCGCCACCCCAGCCTTTCTGACAGATGTCTTGCAATCTCCCTCACCTTGCTGAGAAGTTATTGTGAGCTTCTTTGCTGTGTCAATGCTCCCCCAGGTCGGTGCTAAGGAGCCAGAACTCAGCGACTATCGCTTGCTCACAGATGCTCAAGCTGACTGGAGCAGTGCATTTTCTGCTCTTCACGAGCATAGAGGCTCTGTGCTAGCAGATTTCTCAGCAGGGTGTGGAAAAGCATGAGTTAATCACAGAGTAAATAGTCAACTCCTATGTAGGTACCTAATGTGATCTCCCTCACGCTCACATACTAAAAAGGACAATTCCCACTATGTTATAATTAGTTAGCAGACAATTTTGTACAATGTACAATTACAAGAATTACAAATAACCCAATAAATATTTTTAATCTGCATGCAGTGTCAGGAATTAACAATTTACTCTGCAATATATTTGTATGATAGTTTTCTCTGAGGCAGGCTTACTGTAAAAAACTATTGGAAACGCTATAGATCAGATGAATCAATGTGCTGTTCAGAAGACACACATACTGTAGTATTGAGACACATAAACACCAGGGAGAATTATATCGTGTGATGCACCTTTCAAATAAGACTTCTATTTTTCTAATATACTGAAGAAAATATAAATGAAAACCTAGTCTTAACCAGACAATTAATATAACGTTTAGACAATATTTTGCCCTATTATCAATTACTGGACATTTATTAACCATACATGATTCAGGGTAATTTATGATTAATATGCTCTGATGTACTAACAATTAGACATAATAATAATTAAAGCTGCAAGCAGCGTTGATAGGGGTCAAGCAGAAGGAAGAGAGACCAGAGGTAAGGCACAAGAGGTCAAAGATGTAGTTTCCGCAGACATGTTTTACATTTGCAAGTGCATTAGGTGTTGAGGTCTGACAGGACATAAATCTAACAGATTAGTCCTGCTCATCCTCTCTCCTTATAATATGAAAAACTGAGCCTATAATAACTAGCCTAATAGAGAACATGTGGAAACTAGGTAAGACA